>JAODAL010025432.1:0-58651 GCA_025379985.1 Phyllomedusa bahiana | reverse complement strand
AAAGGAGGGGGGGGGAATTTGGAAATTTTTCAAAGAGGGGGGGGGGCCTGTAAAAGGGGAACAGCGGGGGGGGGTAAGGGGTTGTGGGCCAGCGGGGGGGGGGCCATTAAAGGGATGGGCCACAGAGGGGGGCCCTTTAAATAGGGGGCCCCAAAGGGGGGGACATTTTGGGGGGGACCAACGGGGGGGGGAAAATGTAAATTGGACACAGCAGAGGGGGAGGGCACAGGGTTTAGATGATGAGACAGCAGAGGGGGAGGGGCACATGGTAGAAGTGATGGGACACAGCAGAGGGGGAGGGGCACATGGTAGAAGTGATGGGACACAGCAGAGGGGGAGGGGCACATGGTAGAAGTGATGGGACACAGCAGAGGGGGAGGGACACATGGTAGAAGTGATGGGACACAGCAGAGGGGGAGGGACACATGGTAGAAGTGATGGGACACAGCAGAGGGGGAGGGGCACATGGTAGAAGTGATGGAGCACAGCAGAGGGGGAGGGGCACATGGTAGAAGTGATGGGACACAGCAGAGGGGGAGGGGCACATGGTAGAAGTGATGGAGCACAGCAGAGGGGGAGGGGCACATGGTAGAAGTGATGGGACACAGCAGAGGGGGAGGGGCACATGGTAGAAGTGATGGGACACAGCAGAGGGGGAGGGGCACATGGTAGGTGTAGGGTAGTGTTGCTTTTTTAGCTGACTTACCCCCTAAGCTATGGACGTGCCCCTCAGAGTAGGTGACTGACATGACCACTGACCTATAGATTGAATAGCTTGAGTGCTCAGGTGATGTTACCGTCTACACTTTGCAATTCGATAGAATATATGAGAATTATACAGAACGACCACAATGTATCGACTATGTGACAAAACTTGCAACAATGTTGACACAGAGGGTTCTCAGCCATAAATAGCCGCCTTCTCGCCTCTGTTCTGTTAGACGCCTATTTTTAGAGATTGAGGGGGAAAGTGAGGAATAAAGGCCTTTGATTGTGGTCGGAGCTCGGTCGCTAATCTGCTTAGTGACGCCTTCCCCGACGGCCATGTTCTATTGTATGTAATAATGTGTTGGGAGTGAATTAAGCGCACACAAAGCTTCCTGCGGCGCCTCTGGTAAGGTGCGCACTAATTGCCTTCGTTTTTGGAAGGAAAGTGGAACAAATGAGCGATCTGCAACCTGTCACATTGGGATGACTCAGGGAGGGGACGGCGATGGAAGGTTGTCCCCTCAGCCAATCAGGACGGAGCAATTTTAACCCAAACTGTTCCCCATACGGATCGGCCATTGCACATAAGTCATTACCCTTTTAAAAATACTTAGAATTACTTCAATTTTTTCGTAAATTATTTCCCAGTTCCCGGCTGTGCTCTATAATGTCTTCATTGTGGCTACCTGGTCAGGTGTGCCAATAGGGCAGTACTAATGTAAGGGGCCCTAATCAAAAGGGGCCCACTGATATGTTAAAACATAGGAATTAGTAATGTGTGGGGGCCCATGTGATTTGGTTGTATGGGGCCCTGAAATAGTTAATAGATGGCTGATGGTCCTGTACCTGGTAAAAAAGTTAACCCCTTAAAAGGGAGCGTCCATCAAAAACTATCACTAAGATATGTCAGCGAAGTCAGAAAAGGGGCAGGATCCCTGTGGGCCCCCTTTATCTATTGATCTAAACACCAAGGGCCAATTATGAATCCCGCCGGTCGGGGGCCCGTTTTCCGCCAAAATTTTCCGGCGGAATCTGCGCCTATTTTATGTCGCGGCCGGGCGGCGCTCATACATATCATGTAAAGTCCCGCCGCCCTCGCCAGGGGAGAGGCGAATGCGGGACATGGGGCCTAGCGGCCTGCGCCTATGCTTCCCTCCGGGAAGTCACTCAACATGCGGGTAAAAAGTCCCCGTGCCCCCCAGTGTTGGGGCATGCGGGATTGGCGCCGTGCGGGACTGCGGAGAATCCCCGTTCCGAGCGAGACAGGGTGGAGCGGGGCGAAAATCATTCCAATGTCGGGCGGAGATGAAAAAAAAAAATCGCCTTTTTAAAAAAGGCGTTCTACTTTTTTTTGGGTCTAAATCCCCCCGGCCGAGGCAAAGTGAAGCAGGATCGGAACTGCGGGGAAGCGGATCAAGATCGAAAAGAAGTTCGGCGCTCCGCTCGTGCAGCGGGAGTGTGATTCCCGAAAAAATGCCTTTATAAAGGCGGAAAAAGTGTCAGAAAAGAGCTGAATGTACAAAATACATTCTTAAAAAAAAAAAATCACTTTCCCAAACTCTGAGCGGCGCAATATCAAGAAAAAAAAATTTTTGGGAAATTGGGGGGGAAATACGTAATTCAAATTGTTTAAGCTTTTTCTCTTTGGGGTCGGCAAAACCACCCAAATCAAATGGGAGCGACAAAGTCCCATTCTACCCTATGGAGGATTTGGCCCCAAAACAGAATCCACGGCGGGTAATTCAAAATCAGTAAAAAGACAGAAAAGACTGATTGGTAGCTAGCGGGGTTTGGGTATCCCGCCAATCAGAGCGCGAGCTATTTTCCCCCAATTATAGTCTATGGGAGGGGGCGTTTAAAATCCGGCACCAGGCGTGCGCATGAAGTTTAAAAAAAAAAAAATATTTTTATAAGGTAAAACTTATCAGAAAAAGAGCAGCCCCTTCTTTAAAAAAAAAAAAAGCATTTAAAAAACCCCGAACAACGCTTTTTGTCCCCGAGACCGGCGCTACTAGGGGAATTCCCATGAGAGAATCGCGGAAATACAGTAATTCAAATTGTTTAAGCTTTTTCCTTGGTGCTAAACCGCCAATAGAATAGGGCGACAATGCCCATTCTATCCTGGGGAGGGGAATTGAAAATCAGAATAGGAGCGACAAACCCCCATTCTACCCTATGGAAAAAAAGGGACCAATAAATTTTTAAAAAGGGGGGACAGTTCAAAATAAGAAAAAAGGCAGAAACGAGTGATTGGTTTGAACCCCGGGACTCGCCCACTTACCCAAATCAGAGTGCGAGCTTTTTTCTCATAGAGTTTATGGGGAAAAGAAATTCTAGCGGTCTGGATTGGCAAATTTCAAAGGGCCCGCCGAAATTTTGGGACCAATGGGAGAGCGAGCGGCTCCTTGGGTTTTGTAATGCAATCTGAAATAAACGTATAGGGCCCCGAAATCAAATTAAAACCTACAAATTGTCAGATGTGTATATAAAACAAATAATAATAGGGGGGAAACGAAAAAAAAAAATAAAATTCCCCCTAAAATCATTTTTATTTCTTTATTTTCGTTAGCCACATATTATTATTCTTTTTAATACAATCGTGACAACTTCTTTGTGTTTTAAAATTTGTTTCGGCCATATACATTTTGATTTCGATTGCATTACAAACCCATAGGAGCGCCTCGCCTCCCAGGGTCCAAATTAGGCGGCCTTTGAAATTACCAACAAAAGGGGCGCTCAGAATTTCTTTTCCCCAAAAAACTCTATGAGAAGTAGCTCGCGTTGATTTGGGTAAGCTGGACGACCCCGGTGCTTTAACCATCAGGCTGTTTTTGCCTTTTTACTGTATTTTGAACTGTCCCCCCCCTTTGAATATGATTGGTCCCTTTTTTTCCCCTAGGGTAAATGGGGCTTTGTCGCTCCTATTCTGATTGGTCAATTCTCCTCCGGGATAAAAATGGGACATTGTCCCCTCCTATTCTGATTGGTTTTTTTAAAGGGGAAACCAAATGAGAATAGTTTTAAACAATTTGATTACTGTATTTCCCGGCAATTACTCTTTTTGGAAATTTCCCCCTATGTAGGCCGGTTTTCGGCGAAAAACGGGTGTTTTTGGGGTGTTTTAAAAGGGGTTTAATTTTTTTTACAATTGTTCTGCTTTTTTATCTGATAATGTTTTACCTTAATAAAAAAATTTTTTTTTTTAATACTTCCTTTTCCCGGGCCAGGGCGCGGGAGCGCCAATTTTAAAGTGCTTTCCATCTCTCCATAGACTTTTAAGGGGAAAAGGGTAAGGGCTCGCGCTCTGTTTGGCTGGGATAGCCGAAAGGCTCCTGCTAGCTCACCCAATCAGTTTTTTCGTCTTTTTTACTGTATTTTGAATTTTTTCCCCCCGGCCGTGGATTCAAATTGGTCCAAACCCCTCCAGGGGGATAGAATGGGCCCTTTGCCACCCTATTCTGATTGGCTGGTTTATCCCGCCCCAATGGAATGGGTTTCAGAATTTAAATTTTATTTTAAATTTCCCCGAAAATTTTCCCAAATTTATCATTTTCTTGATTTTTGGCCGTTCAAAAGGGTTTGGGAAAATTTTTTTTTTTTTTTTAAATTATGTGAAATTTTGAAAACCTTTTTCCGCTCTTTTCTGAAAACTTTTTTTTCCGCCTTTAAAAAAGGCGTTTTTTTCCGGGAATCAAACTCCGGGCCTGCACGGAGGGGGCCCGGGGTTGGTGGCCGGTTACTTTTCGCGCCCCTTTCGTTCCGTTTTTCCCTGGGGAATGTTCCCGAATCCGGGCTTCCCCTTGGGGCCCCAGGCCGGGGGGGGGAATTTAGACCAAAAAAAAAACCCGGGTTCGGGATTTGTCGGACTGCGGGAAGCCCGCGTTTTTGGGCGGGGGCCCCCCGATGGTAAAATGCCCGGACAAAATACGAGCCCGCCGGGCCCCCCCCAAGGGAACACCCTACACCTCACCCCAAACCGCGCCCACTCCCCGGCCCACTGGCCCGCCCCCATCGGGGGGCCGCAGGCTAAAAGGGCCCAAACGTCGTGCGACAGGGGGAAATTGGGCTGGGAAAGGCGAAGTATTTAAGGGCCAGAAAACTGGCAAAAAAGCCCGTTAAATACATTTCCCCCCCAAAAAAGTGTTGCTGAAAACGGATCACCCTTGCGCCTGACTTCCATTTTGTTTTAGGGGGGGTTCCCCAAGTAGGCCCGAATACAGCTTTACCCTTTTCCCCCGGGAAAATTCCATAAAAACAGAAGGGGAAAACCACAGCGCCCCCTTGAAACTGGGAACCCCCCATAGAGGAGAATGGAAACACAGCTTTTTCCCTTTTACTGGGAACCCCCATAGAACAGAATGGAGAACACAGTCTTCCCCTTTATTTTGGGAACTCCCAAAGGGGAAAGAATGGAGAACACAGGGCACCCCTGTACGGGGAACGCCCGTAGAATAGAATGGAGAACCAGCGCTCCCCTGTACGGGAACTCCCATAGAACGAATGGAGAAAACAGCCTCCTCGTACTGGGAAAACCCCCCAAAAACAAATGGAGGACACAGCGCCCCTGTACTGGGAAAACTCCCATAGAAGAGAATGGAAAACACAGCGCTCCCCTGTCCCGGGAACTCCCATAGAACCAAAATGGAAACAGGGCGCCTCCTGTACGGGAACCCCCATAGGGGAAAAATGGAAACAACGCTCCCCTGAAATGGGATCCCCATAGAACAAAATGGAGAACCAGGCTCCCCTGTACTGGGAACTCCATAAACAGAATGGAAACCAGCCCCTCCCGTACTGGGAACTCCCATAAACAGAATGGAAACCAGCGTCCCCCTGTACCGGGAACCCCCATAGAGGAAAATGGAGACACAGCGCCCCCCCTGACTGGGATCCCCCATAAAACGAAGGGAGAACAAGCGCTCCCTGTACTGGGAAACTCCCATAAACAGAAGGGAGAACACAGCGCCCCCCGTACGGAACTCCCATTGAAAAAAGGGGGGAAATCAGCACTAAAGCCCACACTGTGCTGAAGCCACCTCTCCTCCGGGCAGCGCCAATTTTTTTCCAGGGAAATGAAAAACCCACCTCCCGGATGTTTAAAGTCAATGGCAGTCGACAAGTAGTTAAAAAATGTAACTTACGCTGTAACGAAGAAAATGCCTCATATGGCAACAAAAAAATGTACATTACTGCTTAGATACATGGAGGAAAAAAGGAAAAAAAACTTAGGGGGACGTCTGAAAACTGTCTTGGTCTAAGACTTTTCTTGTTGCCCCTAGCAACCAATCAGAGCGCCCCCCCTTTAAAATTTTTTTCAGAGCTCTTTATGAAATGAAAGGGGAACGCTGATTGGTTGCTATGGGCAACAAGAAAAGTCTTAGACCAAGACAGTTTTCAGACCCCCTTAAATTTTTTGCATCCTCTGTGGGTCAGGGTGCTGCTCCTAGTGGTGTCCAGTTGTTTCCCAGTATTCCTCCCCCTATTTGATATAAGATCTCATGTTTGCCGGATCTGGCAGTACGACTCATAGAGGACTCAAATCCAATTTTGTTATTTTTTGCCTTTGCTGGTTTCGATGTTCCTGCTCAGTGAATCTTTCTCCCTCGTATATTGTTCCAGAAGGGTCTGAAAAACAGCGCGGTTTCTGCCTTCCTGTAAATGCGATCGTGAAATCTAGGTCACTCAGCGACTCCAATCAAAGAGAGAAATGGCCAAATTGGTGTCATTACGTATCTGGCAGTTTCTTGAGAGGATGAAATTCCCAATTATTTTATATGATTTCCTTTTGAAAGTCAAATAGACATAATGACTTTTGTTAACAGCAAAGGTGTTTAATTACTCTATTTATTTATTCCTTTTTTTTACATATATTGTGCAATAGAAAGGCTTCATTTTCCATTAAATGCAGTGATGTAAGTATAAACCCTGCACAGTATCCGCTCGGCCTCTTTCTATTCAAAACAAAAGTCTAATAAAAGTCTAATAAAGTAGTGCAAAATAGGAATAAATCTGTCTCTCTGGTGCCCCCTATAGGTCTCAGCCTGTAAGTCAGTTTGTTTCATGAAGTAGTGTTGCGATAATTTTCACCAATAAGTAATAATTTAGGTCAGACTTAAATCGTCTAATAGGATCCACTTTGGTGTTCTAGTTTAGAACATCCAATAGAGTGCGCTGTGGAGCTCCTCAGCTCTTTTCCTCATAAGCCTTTGCTTTATGCAAAACAGTCCCGTGAGGTCGAATGGAAAGTAAGACCCTCACACCGACCAAAATTATTGGGTTTCCTCTCCCCAACCAGCGAATTTTCCCCTCTTGAAGCCACTCTGGCCCCTCACTCAGCCCACCAGTAAGTTCTACACTGCACGAGGAGGCAAATACCCCGAAACAGCTGTCTGTAAATTTAACTTAACTGGTTTGGCTCAAATCCCTTTCACATTTCTAGGCTCCTGCGAGCTACATGTGAACTGAGGATAACTACATCCAATAGAGGGCACTGTGGATCTCCTCAGCTCTTTTCCCATAAGCCTTTGCTTTATGCAAAACAGTCAGTGAGGTTTAAATGGCATGTAAATCCTTACACCAACCAATTTATTGGTTCCTCTCCTCAAGGAGAGATTTTTCCCTTAGTTTAGTTGAACAGAAGAAGTTTTTAGTCTCCATGGAATCATCTTTCTATCCTGAAACAAAGCTCCCCAGGCTTTATTTATAGAAATGTATACAAAAAGAGATAAGGTCTCATTTGTTATGGTAATAATTTAGTTCAGACTTAAATCGTCTAATAGGATCCACTTTGGTGTTCTAGTTTAGATGAGAAGAAGAAGTTTTTATCCTCCAGGGAATCATCTTTCTCCCCTGAAGCAAAGCTCTCCAGGCTTTATTGTCACGAGTGGGTACGCAGCCCCCTGCCCAAGCTGCGGGCGCACTCGTGCTGCTGCGGCCCCTCCGGCGTCCACAGAGAGTGACGCCATGGTCCATGCCCCTGGCCGCGCACACACTCGCTCCACTGCACGGCATCCCTTACCTGTCCACGCTCCCGCGAAATTCCCCGGGGCCCCGGGCATGCGCACTGGCCTCTTAATTTAAAGGGCCAGCGGCGATTATTGGGTAAGGGGGCCCGCTGACCCTATATAATTTCCCTTTCCCTTTCCCAAACGCCCCGGCGTTTTAGTCCCCAAAACCCTTTTGAGAAAGCGTTTCCTAATTAGTTCTCCCTACCGTTACCAAAAGTTCCTCCTGCTCCTCGACCCAACCCTTCCCCCTGCCCTGACCCCCCTGCCGTCCCTATTTGCCTACATCTCACGATTTTGTACCACGCACTGCCTTGGCTCCGCCGCAAGCAAGCACACCAGGGAAGCGACCGGTATTTCTCCGCGCGAAAAAGTCCATCCCGCTTTGCGGCGGCTCTGGTGAAAACCGGGACCTACTTAGCCCCCCCCCGGGTACGGCTTACACCACGCTTGCGGGGTCCGGGGGATCCCTACCAGCACCCGTGACAGTAAGACCCGGGGCCATGGATCCGCCAAGGTGCCTTTACCTGGTGAACGGGCCCCCCCGCAATCGTGGCTCACAGTCACAACAATCGCGCAACAACTCAGAGCTGAATAGTTGTCCGCCAGTGGCAGCTCCTGGCAAACCAACACCCCCAACCCTCCCCTCCCGTGGCAAGCCCCCGCCACGTCCAGGGTTCCAAGCTTCGGTTTCCTTTTCCCTCCAAGTTTGAAGGAGACCCCAAAAGTGCGGGATTTATTTTCCCATGCTCATACCATTTAAATTTAAAGGTGGTCAATTTTCCACGAAGTTCGAAGGTGGCCCCCCATAGTTGTCTACTGTCCGGGAAGGCTCTGGCTTGGGCCACCCCTCTTTGGGAAGGAATGTCCGTGACGACGGACCCGGCTTTCCTCTTCGAGTTCCCCAGTGTTTTGAAAGCCCCACGGCACCTCTGCAGAGCCGTCTACGAACTTCACCAGGGTGACCCTCGGTTGGGGGACTACGCGGTTTATTTCGGGCCCGGCGTCAGAGCTGACCCGGAACGCCGCCGTGTGTGCCACCTTTAAAAAAAAAGGGGCCCGTCCAGCGGGGTTAAAGGAGCCCCGGCGGTAAGACATCCCCCTCTTCCTTAATGAAATTTATCACCGGCACCGTATTGAGTTCGCTTCGCCAGCGGCAAGAGGAGCTTCGCCAGGGGCGTGTTCCCCCCCGCCACGCCGATGCCCCCCCTGGCCCCGGAAATTTAAAGACCTCCGCTTCCCCTCCTCTACCCCCAGTAAAAGCCAGCAGGTGGGCCGGGAAAATTTTATCAAACAGGAACCTCCCGCCCCTCGGGCAGAAAAAATTTTTGCCCTATTGTGCAGCCGGTCACTTTCGCTGGCTGCCCGCATCGCCACAGCGGCGGGAAAAGCCCGCACCTAGGTCATGTCGGAAAAAACGTCCCTAGGGGTGACCCCTTCCTCTTCACTCTTTCCCCTGGGAAAAAGGTCTTGACCCGGTTGGGCTGTATTTCGAGTCCGCTTTTCTGGGCTCCGGCTCCCCGGGGAATTTTAACCCCGCTGCTCGGTATCCAGTATCGCTTCCCGGGGACCTGCCTGGAGAAGCCTTTTTGATATCCTCCTTTAGGGGGAGCTCCTAGTGATGCCCTCCGGACGTGCTGTCCCTCCATGTGGGGGCCCCAACAAGGAGAAAATCACCCCTTTTTCATCCCTTTCCCCCCGGGGGTCCCCCGCGATCCTGTTGGGCTTCCCTGGCTGCAGCTCCACCCCCTACGTCAACTGAAAACTGGGTAGGGTTCTCGCTGGGACCCAACTGTCGGAGTGCTGTTACGGTTCCTCGGCCAGGGCACTCACCCTCCCCAGGGCATCCCGGTCTCTGCCCGTTTTCCTGCCAAATACCAGAACTACGCAGATGTCTTTTGGGGAAAAAGCAGGCCGAATCTCTTCCACCTCATCGCCCTAGACTGTCCCTTTGACCCCCTCCCTGGGACCAGTCCTCCTCGGGGCGGGTTTTTCCCCCTTTTGCTGGGCCCCGGACCCAGGCCATTCAGACAAAATTCCATGAGAACCCTGCAAAAAGGCTTTATCCCAAAGTCCTCTTCACCCGGGGGGGGCCGTTTTTTTTTTTCGTTCAAAAGAAGGAGGGTTCACCCCGCACCTGCATCGATTTCGGGGGTCTAAAACCAGATTACCGCAAAAACCGGGTCCCCCCCCTTGCCACAATCAGGAACTCTTGACCGACTACAAGAACCAATTTTTTCCAAATTTTGGACTTACGGGTCTACAACCTCATCAGGATCCTGAGGGCGATGAGTGGAAGACTGCTTTTAAATCCCCGGGGGATGGTCACTTTGAATACCGGGTATCCCCTTCGGCCTATTAAGCTCTTGCGGCTTTCAGGAGTTCGTATACGATGTTTCGGGGCCCTGCTGTATATGGCGCATCGTTTACCTGGACACATTTTGGTTTTTTTCTCCGACCCCCGGGGACCCATCATTCACAGGTGCGCCAGGTCCTGCAACGCCTTCGCACAACCCCTTTTGCCAAATTAGAAAGTGCTTTTCCCATCAGTCCAGCCTCCCCCTTCCCTGGGTTTAAAAATCGTCTAACCAAGGCCTTCGATGGACCCTGCTAGTTATCTGCTATCTTGCAAGGCCCACGACCTTTTGGGCCTTTCGGGCCATACAACATTTCTGGGATTCGCCAATTATTATCGGCAGTTTTCCCCCCACTCTCTACGCTGGTGGCCCAATTGGGCTTTAACCAAGAAAAGGCAATCCAAGGTTTGGGCCCCCATGGCCCGAAAAAGTTTTTCTCAGATTTGAAGATGACCTTTGCCCCCCGCCCCATTTTGCACCCCCTGACCCCGAAAACCTTTCTGTGTGGGTTGGATGCTTTTGGGTGGGTGCTGGGCATCCTTACAAAAAGGGGTCCCAAGGGGGAAGACCATCACCTGGGGGGTCTTTTCCCAAGACTTTCTCGCGGCTGAGAAAACATGATGGAGATGGAGTTTTTCCCTTTAAAAAGAGGGCCCCGGGGATGGCCATCCCGGAGGGGCTCGTCTCCTTCGAGGATTCACGGATACAAGAACCTCCATCCCCATCAGCCCGCCCCTTTAAACCCTCGGCAGACCGTTTTTCCCCTTTTTCTCAGTTTCAATTCCGGGAACCACTTTGCCCAGGGAAAAAAGGGGGGAACATCAGGGGGACCCCTCTCTCCGACGGACATCCTGGAGAGGAGCCTCACCCCAACACATTTTACCTCCCAAACGTTTTGTTTCAAGGGCACCAGTCCCCCTTTTCAACAGATACCCCCCGCAAGTCCACGTTCGGCCGTCTCTGCGCAGGGGGGTCCTGAATTGGGAACATTGCTGTTGATGGTGGACCCCTGAGGCTCGAAGTCTCAGTTGATCCTCGTTTCTATTGGGGCCGGGGTCTGGCCAAAGATCAAGAGACTTTGGGGAGGCCTGTGTACTTGTGCCCGGACAAGATACCCCGCCCAGTCCATCCAGCCCGCAGAAACCCTTCCGATTCCCCGGTCCGTGGGCGATGGATTTTATCACCGACCTTCCCTCCCCTTCATTAACACCATGAATTTGGGTCTTTACTGATAGGTTTTCAAAGATTTTGCCTTTTTCCCTTACCCGGGTTACCTCCGCACCTCGTCTTTTCCTTCTCTTCTTTAACATGTTTTCCCTTAGGGCCCGCAAACCGGCACATCATTTTAAAGTGGGGTTCAGTTTGTGTCTAATTCTGGGATCACTCTGCTCCCATTGCAGGGTTAATTAGACTTCTCGTCTGCTACCACCCCCCCCAAAAAACAGCCAGGTAGAGAGGGTCAAACGATTCTGGGGAGCTACTTACGCCACTTTGTTTGGCTCGCCACCTTTTACCCCGGGCCGAATTCTCATAAAATTCCTGGACCTCAAAAGTTCGGGGGGTCTCCCTTTTTTGTAGTCTATGGCGGCACCCCCCCCCCTCCCTCCCTGCCCCCCCCCTCCAGGTCCCTCAGTGATGCAGGTTTCAGACATATTGCATTTGGGAGCGACTCGTTGGTCCCCACAGCGTGGGATGCCCGTATGAAAACTCAGGGAGACAGAAAAAGAGACCTCTCCGACCCTTTTTGGGAGACAAGGGGCTGGCTGCCGCCAAAACGTCCGGCCTGAAAATACCCGCTACAACTTGGGGCCAAAGCTTTTCCTGGGGCCTTTGAGGTGCTGGGCTTTTTAATCCTGGGGCCTATAAAGCTCTGATCCCCCCCACCATGAATGATCCCAAAATTTGTTTCATGATCCCTTCCGAAGCCCGTCGTGTTAACCGTTTTTTCCAGAAAAAGTCATCCCTCCCTCCCTGAAGCCATGCCCCCAAATATTTGCGGTTAATGGATCGGCTTTGAAATCGGTTAAGGGGGGAAAACAGCATTTTCTTTTTGATTGGGAGGGATTCGGGCCAGAGGAGAGATTTGGGAGCCGGAGGAGAAAATTTGAACCGTGGATCGTGTTTAGGTTCCCCGATCCAGAAAAAAAGGGGAGGCAAAGGGGGGGGGACTGTCACAGTGGGTTCACCCCCGCCCAGGCTGCAAAAGGGCACCATTGCTGCTGCGGCCCCTCCGGGATCCAGGAGAGTGGCGCCGCGGGCCTGCCCCCGGCCGTGCACACACTCCTCCCCGCCGGCATCCCTTACCCTTTCCCCCTCCTGTTCCCCCGGGGCTTCCCTGCCGGCTTGTTCGCGCGTTGCCGCTCGATTATTGGGTAAGGCTGGCCGCTGACCGTATATAAGTTCCTTCCTTCCGGAACGCCCCCGCCGGATCTTTAGTGCCCAACAGCCTTTAGAGAAAGCATTTTCTACATCTAGTTCTGCTTACCGTGTACCGAACCGTCACGCTCCCGTTCCTCAAACACGAACCTCTGCCGCCTGCCCTGACCTCCTGCCAGTTCCTGACTACGCTTACGTCTCACGATTTTGTACCATGCACTGCCTTGGCTGCCGCCGCAAGCAAGTCACGCCAGTGGAAGCGACCTGGTAGTTTCCCATCGCAGCAAGACCATCCCGCTTTGCGGCGGGCCCTAGTGAAAACCGGGACCTACTTAGACTCCGCTCCCTGGTACGGCTTACACCATCGCTTGTAGTGGTCCAGCGTATCCACTACCAGCATCCGTGACATTTATTTATGGAACTTTATACAAAAAGAGATAAGATCGCGTTTGTTAAGGTGATAATTTAGTTCAGACTTAAATTGTCTAATAGGTTCCACTTTGGTGTTCTAGTTTAGTTGAAAAGAAGAAGTTTTTAGCATCCAGGATTTATTTATAGAAATTTATACGAAAAGAGATAAGGTCAAACTTATTAAGGTAATAATTTAGTTCAGAATTAAATCGTCTAATAGGATCCACTTTGGTGTTCTAGTTTAGTTGAACAGAATAAGTTTTTAATCTCCATTGAATCATCTTTCTCCCATGAAGCAAAGCCCCCCAGGCCTTATTTATAGAAATTTATACAAAAAGAGATAAAGTCATATTTGTTAGGGTAATAATTTAGTTCAGACTTAAAACGTCTAATAGGATCCACTTTGGTGTTCTAGTTTAGTTGAACAGAAGAAGTTTTTAGCCTCCAGAGAATCATCTTTCTATCCTGAAATGAAGCTCCCCAGGCTTTATTTATAGAAATTTATACAAAAAGAGATAAGGTCTCATTTGTTAAGGTAATAATTTAGTTCAGACTTAAATCATCTAATAGGAATCCACTTTGGTGTTCTAGTTTAGTTGAACAGAAAAAGTTTTTAATCTCCAGGGAATCATCTTTCTCCCCTGAAGCGAAGCTCCCAAGGCTTTATTGATAGAAATTTGTACAAAAAGAGATAGGGTCGCGTTTGTTAAGGTAATAATTTAGTTCAGACTTAAATCATCTAATAGGATCCACTTTGGTTTCTAATTAGTTTAGTTTAACAGAAGAGATTTTCAGTGTTCAGGGAATCTGTTTTCTCCCTTGAGATAAAGCTCCCGGGCTTTATTTATAGATTTCATTAAAAAAAAATTAGGAGTCAGGCACAGAGCCAATCAGTTATTAACACAGGTGTCTTTTAACCAATTAGTTAAGCCTTTTCTCTGAGTGTCACGAAGTGCGCTGCAGTCTCTACTCTGGACATGTGTCTATCTGACCCATGATCGCTGCTACTTTTCTCCCCGCTCCTGCTCTGTCCTCCAGCTGCTTGGCCAGCGCACACGTACCAGCACCCTTGGGTGCGCACGCACCAGCTCTTATTTAAATGGCCAGTGCACCGTTAACTGAATATTCATGGGGTGCTGACCCTTATTACCTCACTTCCCCCAAGTCTCTCTTCCAGTTATTGGTGTACTATAGTGAGAAAGAAGAGCCTTTGATAGAGCTTCTTCTTTGTGACTGACCTATTGCTTGGACTATGACCTCATTTACCTGCCGCCTGCCCTGACCTTCTTGCCGCTCCCTGGCATGACTCATACCATTTTCTCGCGATGACCCAGAAGGTCCATTTCCCATCATTTGTGACACCGAGAACCATGACCATATTTGGTATAAAGTGTTCTGAAAGTACTGAATGACTCATCAATGTATTGTAATTATATCTGATATAGTAGCTGCAAAATGCTCCACCCCATTGTATTTACACCATATTATAGTGTATCATTTCCTAACTCTTTTGTGTGGACTATTAGATACATAAACCATAAGGAACACTTTATATTGTTCACACCTTCCCACTGTACGCTGGAGTAGCTGATTCCCACTGGACCACCGCAACATGATAGCTAAGCCCACGCCAGGAACGGAATCTTAGTCCCCCTTTTTACACCAAAGCCCGCCAGCAAACGGATGATCTGCGCGTAGGCTACCATCGTCCCCCCCTGACGTACTTGCTTGGTGTCAGCCGAGGTGCAGTCGTGTACAGAATCCCTAGTCCGAGAGTCGTAGTCGTGGGCAGGCAGAAGGTCAGGGCAGCGCAGAGTTCTTGTCGTAACACAGAAGTCGGCAGGCGGCAGAGGTCGAAGTTGAGAAACGTAGCGGGGGTACTGTACACGTAAGCGAGAGTATGCTTTTGGAACGCATTTCTTCTAGCACGGGCAACATAGATCCAGCAAGGATGATTGTGGAACGTACCTAAGTAGAGGGGAATACGCCTGCATTAGCCAATAATCAGGGCCTGCCCTTTAAATCCCCGAACGAGCGCGCGCTCGCGCCTTAGGAACCAGGCACGCGCCCTCGCCGGCAGAGGGCCGCCTGCACAGGAGCGCGTCAGGTAATTCCACGCCGACGCAGCCCCTCCGCTCGCACCGCGGCCAGCGCGCACCCGCCCCGGTGGGCACCCGGGAGGGGACCACTATACCGCGCCCGCGGCCGTGACGGCGCAGCCCCGTGACAGTACCCCCCCCCTTAGTCCCTCCCCTCTTTTTAGGCTGAAGAAACTTACGGATAAGGTCCGGTGCAGGATTTGGATTCCTTCCCGAACCACTCTTCGGCCGAACCCTCCAATCAAACAAAAAAAATCGCCTATCCCTGACGATCTCATGTCTAAATTTGTCCTTCCCTCAAAGAATCAGAGATTCCAGCACAGGAGATGGAGACAGCGCTCCTCTGTAGAAACGTTCAGGACCAGAGCTTAAGGAGGGAACGTGGAAGCTTAGAAACCCTAAGCAAAGGGGGTTAGCAGAGCTTGTAGCACACTGGATTTATCTGACGACACTCTAAAAGCCCAGAAATCGTGACCCAATTTGGTTACTGGGGACCATTGAGGCTAAACGAGTCTGGGCAGAAGCCACACCTATCTCCTGCTTGGAACGTGGCGCGGCCTCCTGCTCTTGTCGGCCCTGTCTTCATGATGCGGGTAAGCCCCGGGTTAAGGCAAGTCGGGTCTCCCGCCAAAGGTCCTTAATTCCATACTTGTTGTCCACAGCGGCGAACCTCGGAATCATCGCCAAGGAGGGCGGGCGTGGGTGACACCGTAGACCAACCAGGAATGGAGACACGCCTGTGAAATACATAATCCCGATGGTTTTAGGAGAATTCATCCCACGGAAGCAGCTCGGCCAGTTGTCCTGACCCGGTACCGAAATGCGCAGGTATTCGCCAATATTCTGATTCACCCTCTCCACTACCATTCTCGGGGATGGTAGGCAGAAGAAAAATCCAATTTAACTTTTAAGCGAAACAACAGGCCCCCAAAATTTGAGACAAATTGGACACCCCGATCAGACAACTGATATGCGAGGTAATCATGCAGACGAAAAATATGGTGGAAATATGGTCCCCCAGTTGAGGAGCCGATGGAACCCGGAGAGTGGCACGAAGTGGGACATTTTAGAGAATCTAACCGTGACCACCCAATGGACGATTCCAGAGAGGCGAAGGTCCTAATGAAGACCCAATGCCTATGTGTTCCTGGTGGACTCTGATGGGCAAGGGACTAAAGTCCCGAGGCTTATGGCGGGGAACCTGTTCCGGGCACATGTGGTTCACAGCGAAACAGAAGTCTTTTGGACGTCCTGGGGCATGGTCCTCCACCAGTAGCGCCTTGAGATAGGGCGTGGACCTTTCGTATGCCCGGGGTGACCAGCCAGATAAGAACTATGCCCCCACCTCCAGAATACTCCCGGCTAGCGCAGGACGATCCGTAGTCTTGGCCTGGTGGTACCCTCCGAAGGTTCCACCGGAGCCAAACGTGATCACCGATCGGAGCAATGATTTCTCGGGACACATTCTTCTCCAGTGACGTCAGAGGCTCGAGAGGGCATCACCATGACGTACTTCTCCGCTGGCCGAATGTAGTCCTGAAGTTAAAGCGAGAGAAAAATAAACCACCTGGCCTGCAGGATTCAGACGCTGCCGTCTGGAGTTACTAAATTCTCTGTGGTCCGTGAAGACGTCGAAAATGTTGACGGGCCCCCTCCACAAATGTCGCCACTCCTCTATGCCAATTTGATGGCCAGCAGTTCTCGATCTCCTATGGAGGTAGTTGCGTATTCACCGCGAGAAGGTCCCTGGAGAAGAAACCCAAGAAACATCTTGCCTTTAGGCCCTTCTATCAGACGCCCCCTGCTACCCACGGAAGAGCATCCACTTCCAGCTAAAGGGCCTAACCGAATCAGGACAACCAGTATAGAGCCGAAAAAACACCGAATTCATTGAAGAATCTTCCTCAGCTGACTGGGGACCAACATCCCGGGTTGGCATCTCCGGTAGCCACGATGGGAGCCACCAGCGTAGAGAAGGGGGGAAAGAAACTGCCGGTAATATTGCGAACCCCCAGAAGCGTTGAATCGCCCGAAGACCGACAGGGCGTGGCCACTGCAGGATCCGGACTTGCTTAGCTGGTCCATCTGCAGACCACGGTCGAGACTATGACCCCAGAAAGAAGGCTGGCCTGGTGGAACCGGCGACATTTCTCCACTTGCATACAGTCGATTGTTCCGCGAGCCACTCGCCAGGACCTGGCGTACTTGTACCCATGAGTCTGTGCGTCAGGAGAGAAAATCAAATATCGTCCAGTAGCTCTATTACTGCATGTACAGCAAGTCTCTGAATACTATTGACGCAAGTCCTGAATACGCTGGGGCGGTTGCATAGAGCCCAAAAGGCATTACTGAGATACTCGAAATGCCGTCCCTGTTGAAGGCTGTTTTCCACTTCGTCCCCCTCACAAATTATGACGAGGGTATAGGCACCCCGCAGGTCCCAGTTAGCAAAAACCTTGGCTCCACGATGACGATCAAAGAGCTCCGATATCATGGGTAGAGGTAGCGTGGTTTTTCCACCTGAAGTGATCTTGTATTAGAGCCCCCTGTAATCTATACAACGGCCGAGAGAGACCCGTCTATTTTTTCTTGGACGAAAAAAAAGCAACCCCGCGGCGAGGAAGACTTCGTATGAAACCTTAGGCCAATTCTCCTGTACTGTAAGCCGACATGGTCCCTGATCTCGGGCACAACAGAGGGTAGACCCGACCCCCGTGGAGGACTTTGTTCCGAAGGAGGTCTATGGACATCAATGGACGAATGTGGTGGAGCTTCCACCTGTTTCTCGAGAACAGCATTCGCGCAAAATCCTGGTACTTCGGCCGGCAGCCTGGCAACGCTTGACAGGCGGGGCGTAGAATAGTGGTAGGCACCGGCGGGGTACCGTCCAAGCAACGTCTGGCATTCCCGGTCCCCCCAAGTAGCCTGTCTTCCAATCGACGTAGGCGTGACTTTGCAGCCAGGGAGCCCCAAAGGATCGCCGAGGAAGCACGGGACAGTATGTGGAACCTAAATCTTCTCTTAGTAAGCCCCCACACGGATAGTCACCAGCCCGGTTTATTACAGATGGTAATCAGTGAGGAGCTTCCCCACTGACCGAGGAGAAAGCGTGCGGCTTCTCCATCCGGACTACAGGTAGGCGTTTACCCCACCCGGGTTACCAGTGAGGCAAAGATGAATTCCCGCAAGAACCCGAATCCAGAAGGCAGAACTCCGGAACGCAGGACCACATCAAAGTCACTCCTCTGCTCATCAAACGTTGGAAGAGGATGAACTGCACCTAGAAAACCCGCCTCTTCCCACTGCACCCTATGTGAGAGCGTTTCCCGAGCTGAGGAACGAAGGGGCAACTTCTGCGGAAGTGGCCGAAGCTGGCCAATAAGGCATAGCTTTTCTGTACGCCACGATTCATTTCTTGCTCTGTAAGTGGGCCCGGTCCACTTGCAATCAGGGTTTTCCACCTCTGCGTTTGAGCGGTGGAAATTGAGAATTGCCTGAACACAGGAGCCAGTGAAACCGCCGACGAGGACGAGCAGCCTCTCTTTCTTGGCGAAGCTCCCTCCTCCACTCAGCGACCCTATATCGATGCCGGGCGCAAGAAGAATTAACCGTTCAGGGAGACGGGAGGTCTCTTGCAGCCAAAGACGTGCCTTTTTTATACCCTGCTGGACAGACCCTTTTTTGAAGGTAGCGCAGAGGGCGGCATTGATCCATGCGATCTCAGAAGCCAGGTAACGTAATTGAACCGCATAGTCACCCACATAAGACTCGCCATGACGGAGGATCAAGAGTGCGGACTCGGCGGAGAAGCAACACGCGCCGGCACCTCGAAGAACGTGGCGGAATTCCTGGAGAAGGTCTGAGGTCCGCAGTCGACAGGGCTCGTACCTGTCCCAGAGGGGGTTTGCCTCAACCAGACCTTCCCGTAAACTAGACTCAACCACAAAAGCCACTTAAGACCTCTCTCGAGGGAAACTGTACCGCCATCAACTCCACGTGCATTGAGCACTGAGTAAAGAAACCCCGTCAGAGCTTGGATCGACCCAAAGCTTGGAGGGTGAGTAAGCCGATGCTTGGGTTCCCACGTACCAAGTGGAACAGCTGAATTAACGAGCCACGGACGGAGACGGAGACTGCTGCTGGGATGCGAGGAGCTGACGCATCATGGCGGAGAGTGGCCCAACTGCTGACCTTGTTGTGCGATTTGTTGCGATTGCTGGGCAAAAATCGTCGTAAGTCCGCGATGCTTGGCAGGGGCACCTTGGCGGGATCCAGGGCTGGATCTAACTGTGACGCTGGGTAGTGATCCACTGGACCACCGCAAGCGATGATAGCTAAGCCACCCAGGGAACGGAATCTAATTTGCCCCGGTTTTCACCAGAGCCCGCCGCAAAGCGGGATGGACTTGCTGCGGCGTGGGACTACCGGGTCGCCACCCCTGGCGTGACTTGCTTGCAGTGGCAGCCGAGGTGCAGCTTTGGTACAGAATCGTAGTCCGGGGTATCGAAAGTCGTGGGCAGGCAGAAGGTCAGGGCAGGCGGCAGAGGTTCGTGGTCGTAGACAGGCAGGAAGGTCGGGGCAGGGGCAGAGGTTCGGAGTTGAGAAACGTAGCGAGGGGTTGGTACGCCCGGGAAGGGAGAGTAAAGCTTTTGGAACGCTTTCTCTAGGGCACGGGGGCAACATTGATCCAGCAAGGAGTGATTGTGGGACGTAACCTTAAGTAGGGGGAAGCGCCTGGCATTAGCCAATAATCGGGCTGGCCCTTTTAAATCCCCGGGAACGAGCGCGCGCGCGCCTTAGGACACAGGGACGCGCGCCTCGGCCCGGGAGAGGGCGCGGACGCACAGGAGCGCGGTTCAGGTAAGTCCCGGCCCACGCAGGCCCCCGGCTCGTCCCGCGGCAGCGGCGGCCCCCGGCCCGGTGGGCCCCGGGAGGGGGACCACGGGTGCGCCCGCGGGAGCCGGGGAGGGGCGCGGGCCGGGGACACACACATTCCAAAGTCACATTTTTTTGGTCATTTTTAAATCTTCCCCAAAAATTGTTAGAAAATTTGTTTTTGTTTGGCCTTTTCCCCTTTTTTTTTGGGATTTTCCATTTGGGGTTAGATTTTTGGTTTTTGTTGGGGTTGGGAAGGGGAATTTAAAGGTGGGATTTGGGCCCAATTGGGTTGGGTTTTGGGTTTTGGGGTTTTGAATGAATTTTTAAAAGGGGGGTTAAGGGATTCGATTTTTGGTTTGGGTTTATTTTCAAGTTGGGCCTAGGGCGGTGTTGAGGTTGGATTCGGGGTTTTGTTTTGGGGTTTTGAGGTAAGGGTTAGGGTTGGAGTTTCAGTTGGGGTTAAGATTCAAGTTTGGTTTGGGCTTTTTTTCAAGTTGGGCTTGAGGATGGAGTTGGGGTTCGATTCTAGAGTAGGGTTGGGGTAAATTATAGGCTCCTGAAGAGATGGGTTTCCAGGTTGCTTTTGAGGCTAGTGAAAGTGGAGGAGAGTCGGGATGCAGGCTCGGCGGGGCCGCGGGGGAAGGGGGGGCCCCCCCGGTGGGCCCCCCCAAAGCGCTGGGGGCCCCGGGGCTTTTGCCGTGCCCCCCAAGGGGGCCCGTCCGGAATCCGGTTTCCCTGAGCCCCCCGGGGCCCCGCATCCAGCCCCAGAGCCCGTCCCGGGAGTTGGGGTCCAATGCCCCGACCCCCGGGGGCTGCCCCGGGTGTCAGCGGAGCACAGCGCCATTGCGCTGCGCTCCGCTGTTTCCCCGGGCGGGCTGAAGAAAATGGGGCCTTCCCCCTTTGGGGCGGGGCCCCCTATGCGAGGGTAGGGGCGGGGGTGAGGGTTAACTCCCCCGGGCCCGCCTATGCGGGGGACGCCATTTACGGAGCCGGCGGCCCCAGCGAAAGGGCGGGGGGGGCCCGGAGCCAGGTAAGTAAATTTTTTTTTGGTTTTGTTTTTTTTTAAAATCCCTAAAAGGGGGGTCGCTGGATTTAAGGGGGTCTAAATCCCGGGGGGGGGGGCTCGGGCCTACAAGGGGGGGGGGCCCTTGGGAAAAGGGGGGGGGGGGGGGTCTGGCTAATAGGGGGGGCCCTGGCTACAAGGGGGGCTCGCCTAAAAGGGGGGGCTTGATACAGGGTGGCCCGGGTTCAAGGGGGGCTCTGGCTAAAAGGGGGGCTTTTGACTACGGGTGGCCCTGGTACAAGGGGGGTTTCTGGCAAACAAGGGGGGTTTTTGGGAATACGGGGGGGGGCCCGGGCTAAAAGGGGGGCTTGGCCCCAAGGGGGGGCTCTAAATACAGGGGGGCCCCTGGCTAAAGGGGGGGCTCTGGGGCTCCCAAGGGGGGGCTCGGCTAAAAAGGGGGGCTCTGATACAGGGGGGCTCTGATACAAGGGGGGCCCGGGTACAAGGGGCTCTGATTTTAAAAGGGGGGGCGATGGTTTACAAGGGGGGCGCTGGCTACAAGGGGGGCCATGGCAAAAAGGGGGGGTTGGCACAAGGGGGGGGCTCTGATTTAAGGGGGGCTCTGACTAAAAGGGGGGGCTCGGGGTAAAAAGGGGGGGCCCCCTGGTTTCAAGGGGGGGCCCTGGTTTAAAAGGGGGGTTTCGGGCTAAAGGGGGGCTCTAAATTCAGGGGGGCCTTGACAAAAGGGGGGGCTCTGATTTACAAGGGGGGCCCTGGCTAAAAGGGGGGGCCCCTGGTTTCAAGGGGTCCCTGGTTTAAAAGGGGGCTCGGGCTCGGGGGCTCTGGTAAAAGGGTTTGGGCTCTGGCTACAACGGGGGGGGGGCCCCGGGCTAAAAAGGTGGGCCCGGACTAAAAGGGGGGGCCCTGGCTAAAGGGGGGCTTGTCTACCAGGGGGGGCTCGGGACTACGGGTGGCCCTTTGGCTACAAGGGGGGTTTCTGGCTCAAGGGGGGCTCTGGGCTACAAGGGGGGCTTTGGCTAAAAGGGGGGCTTGTTTACAGGGTGGTGTTTGGTTTAAAAGGGGGGGGCCTTTTGACTACAGGGGGGCCCTGGTTTAAAAGGGGGGTTTTCCTGGTTTAAAGGGGGGCTTGGCTACGGGGGGGCTCTGACTAAAGGGGGGGCTTGATTTCAGGGGGGGCTTGCTACGGGGGGGCTGACTACGGGGGGGCTCTGCCCTTCAAGGGGGGCTTGACTCGGGGGCCCTGCTACAAGGGGGGGGCTCTAAATACAGGGGGGTCCTGGCTAAAAGGGGGGGTTTTGGAAAAAGGGGGGGGATTAAATACAGGGGGGGCTCTGACAAAAAGGGGGGGGTTGCAAACAAGCAGAGCTCTGGCTAAAAGGGGCTCTGGCTACAAGGGGGTCTAAATAAAAGGGGGCCCTGGCTAAAAAGGGGAGTCTGAAAAAAAGGGGGGCCCCGGCTACTTGGGAGCTCGGGAACTCCAAGGGGGCCCCCTTTTGGAAACAAGGGAGCTCTGCTACAGGGGGGCCCTGGCTAAAGGGGGGGCTCTGCTTTTTGGGGGGTTTTCGGGATTTATAGGGGGGGTTCTGACTATAGGGGGGTTTGGGCTACAAGGGGGGCCCTGGCTCCCTACAGGGGGTCCCTGGTTTCCTTCAGGGGCCCCCGGGCTATCTTGGGAGGGGCCCTGGAAACTTCAGGGGGGCCCTGGGGGGGCCCTGATTTCCTTAAGGGGGGCCCTGACTAAAAGGGGGGGCCTGGCTATCTTCAGAGGGGCCCTGGCTCCCTTTCAGGGGGGCCCCGGGGGGGCCCCTGATCCCTTTAAAAGGGGGGCCGGGATTTCCAAAGGGAAAGCCTTGCCCTACGGGGAATGCCCCGATTCCTACAGGGGGGCCCGGACTACAAAGGGGGCCCTGGCACCAAAATCAAAAGGGGGGCCCCTGACTACCAAACCCCCAATTTGCAAAGGGGGGGGCCCCCGATTTCCCTGCAATTAGTTTAAGGGGGGCCCCCTAACTCCCTGTATACTACCTGGGAGCCCCCTTTAATCCCTGCAAAAATCCCCCCCCCCCCCCCCCCCCCCCCCCCCCCCAAAAGGGGGTTTTTTAACTCCCTGTAAATATTTATGGGAACCCCAAACTGCCTGTATACTACCAAAAAGGGGGTCCCTAACTGCTTGCAGCCTATAAAAAGGGGGGCCCCTAATTTACCTAAGCTTACCTAACTGGGAAAAAACCACCTCCCTACAGACTGGGGCCCTTGCCTATTTGCCTAAACCCACCTAGAGTTTGAATACCCACCTGGTAATATAATTTAGAGGGGGGAGGCCCGCCCATTGTTGTGGATTTTTTTCCAAAAGGGTTAGTCCCTCTCCCCCCCTCCAACCCTTAGGATTTCAGGCCCTAAGTTTTTGGGTTGTACCGCTTCCCACCCGGGAAATTTTTACAGGGTGGGGGGAGGTAAAAGAGCGGAAAATTGAGGTTTTTAAGATTTTTGTGTGAATTTTTTTCAGGGATGAGTTGGGGCCGGGAAAATCATCATGGCGGTGTGGAAAGGATGCAAAGGGAAAGGGGAAAAAGAACGACTCCTCAGAAGGAAGTTCCCGGGGGAGTCCCTAATTTGAGGGGGTTATTTTAACCCAATTGGATAGGTGTGTGACAAGGGAACCCTGGAGGGGGTTTTGTATGTGGGTGGAGGGTTTTTTTTTTGTGGGTGGAGGGGGATATTGTATGTGGGTGGAGGGGGGTTTGTATGTGGGTGGGGGGGGATATTGTATGGGGGGTGGGGGGGGGATATTTTTTGTGGGGGAGGGGGGTATTTTATCCGGGTGGAGAGGGATATTGTATGTGGGTGGGGGGGTATTGTATGTGGGTGGAGGGGGATATTGTATGTGGGTGGAGGGGGATATTGTATGTGGGTGGAGGGGGATATTGTATGTGGGGGGGGGGGGATATTGTATGTGGGTGGAGGGGGGTAGTGTTTTGGGGTGGAGGGGGATATTGTTTGGGGGGGGGTTTTTTTTTGGGGGGAGATATTTTATGTGGGTGGAGGGGGTATTGTATTTTGGGGGGGGGGGATATTGTATGGGGTGGAGAGGGATAGTATGTGGGTGGGGGGGATATTTTATGTGGGTGGAGGGGGGTAGTGTATGTGGGGGGAGGGGGTTTGTATGTGGGGGAGGGGGATATTGTTGGGGTGGTGGGGGTTTTTGTTTGGGGTTGGAGGGGGGATATTTTGGTTTTTTTTTAATTTGGGTGGGGGGGATATTGTATGTGGGTGGAGGGGATATTGTATGTGGGTGGGGGGGGAAATTGTATGTGGGTGGAGGGGGATTTTGTATGTGGGTGGAGGGGGGGTATTGTATGTGGGTGGAGGGGTGTATTGTATGTGGGTGGAGGGGGTTTTTGTATGCGGGTGGTGGGGGGAAATTTTATGTGGGTGGGGGGGTTTTTGTATGTGGGGGGCGGGGGATTTTGTATGCGGGTGGAGGGGATATTGTATGTGGGTGGAGGGAGGGGTTTTTTATGGGGGCTGGAGGGGGGTATTGTATGTGGGCTGGGGGGGATATTGGGATGGGGGGCTTTGGGGGGGGTATTGTTTTGTGGGTGGAGGGGATATTGTATGCCGGGGGGGAGGGGGTATTGTTTTGGGTGGGGGGGGGTATATTGTATGTGGGTGGAGGGGGATATTGTATGGTGGTGGGGGGGGGTATTGTTTGTGGGGGGGGGGATATTGATGCGGGGGGAGGGGATATTTATGGGGTGGAGGGGGGGTATTGTATGTGGGGGGAGGGGATGTTGTTTGCGGGTGGAGGGGGATGTTGTATGCGGGTGGAGGGGGGGTTTTTTTATGCGGGGGGGGGGGATATTGTATGCGGGTGGAGGGGTGTTGTATGTGGGTGGAGGGGGATTTGTATGTGGGTGGGGGGGATTTTTGTATGTGGGGGGAGGGGGATTTTTGTATGTGGGTTTGGGGGGGGAAAATTTTATGGGGGGGGAGGGGGTTTTGTATGTGGGGGGGGGGGTTAAATTTTATGTGGGTGGGGGGGATAAAAATTTTGTGGGTGGAGGGGGATTTGTATGTGGGTGGAGGGGATTTGTATGTGGGTGGGGGGGGATTTTGTATGTGGGATTGGGGGGGGATGTTGCTGTGGGGGGGAGGGGGGTATTGTATTTTGGGTGGAAAGGAAAGGGTATTTTATTTGGTGGGGAGGGGGATATTGTATGTTGGTGGGGAGGGGGATATTGTATGTTGGTGGGGGGGGATATTGTATGTGGGTGGAGGGGGTTCTTGTATGTGGGGGGGAGGGGGTTTTTATGTGGGTGGAGGGGGTATTGTTAAAGTGGGGGAGGGGGATTTTTTTATGTGGGGGGAGGGGGATATTGTTGGTGGGTGGAGGGGGGATAGTGTATGTGGGTGGAGGGGGATTTTTGATTTGGGGGGTGGAGGGGGATGTTGTTTTGTGGGTGGGGGGGGATATTGTTTGTGGGGGAGGGGGATTTGGATGGAGCTACTTTGCCCCCTGTCTATAAAGCTAACAGACAGATATGTGCGATAGGGCAGATTTTGTGACTAATTGCTATTGTACTACCCAAAACAGTTTTGTTTTGCCCCACTGTATTATGTGGGAAAAAAGGGGCATTTTTGTCCCCAGAGGCCCGGGAATATTTTCAAAGTACAGTAGGGTGGGACCCCCAAAGGGGGGGCCCCCCCAGTTTAACTCCCCGGGGGGCCCCAGACCCCCAGTCCCCACTGGGGGCTGATGTGTTGGGGCAGTGGTTCCAGAGTGTGGGTGAAGCACGGGGAAAATCCCTTTGGGAAAAGGTTGTGTGAAGAGGGTTTATAAGAGGAGAGAAAAGGAGAAAGGGCCTGTGAGGAGCAGAGTTTGTGGGGAGGGGGGTCCTGGGTTTTGTCATGGGAAAAGCGCACTAATTAAAAAAATATAAAACTTTTTTTAATTTTTGGTTTTTAAAAAAAAAGTTAAAGATAATATAAAGACACATAGAAAACTGAGCCAAAAAACTGAAAAAGTTAAAAGGGTGTTTTAAGCCAAACCCAAAATTTTTGTATACCAAACCCCATTAAAAGGGGAAAAGGTAGATTTAAAAAAACAATGGGAAATTGTAGGGGGTTTTTTGTAATTAGTGCCTCACACCTTATGTCCTATGTTGGCCCTATTATGAGCACTATCTATGTTATGCTACCTAAATTACAGGGAAAAACGTCCTAATAAGGACGACCCTGTCTGGAACCTAGTCCCTGCAATAATTATCCCTATTACGCCCTGCTACAGGATGGCATCTAAAATGTTACACAGATGTTGTAATAAAAAATTAGAAAGAAAATGCGGCACTTACATTAATATATGCAAATCCCAACTCACAAATAGTCCCAACATGTTTCGGTACCTACTTTTACCTCATCAGGGGACGGAAATCAGCAGGCTGTGAGAAATGTAAAAATATACATATTACACACATCAAATAAGCAACGCTTGCAGAAGGCAAGTGTCCCATATATATGACCAGACACAAACTTACCTGCATAAATCACTGGCGTTGAGCATATGGCTCATAGTATGGCATTCAGCTATGGTGTGCTGCGCAATTAAACTATGAGAACATCCGGTTTAAATAGCCGGCGCTTTGGCGCCAATACGGCGAGACATCACGTCACAGAACCAGGAAGTAATATATGCGCATGCCTAGTCTAGTTGCTAAGCGCTCAAAGCGAAACCGGAAATGACGCATCCAGCATGAAAACGAGGCTTGGAATACATGTTGGCTCTATACACTGTCACTGAAAACGGAAGTGACGTGACGGGCATATGCAGCATCTGTGATTGCCGAGCGCTAGCATTATCATGGCTAATTAAAGCGTCCGATATGAACAGCATGCAGATTCTATAGATTAAAATGTATTTATATGCTGTAGGTAAGTCAGTATATGAAAAAATGCGTTTTACATGACCGGTAACTACAAATCGTAGCTCTGTAAATACTGACCCTAAACAAGACCAGGCTACTGTGTCAGAAGAGATCAAATTATTCAAAGCTTCATACAAAAGATGATAAATGATTTACAAATAGTCACTGATAAATTACAAAGATATTATAGCCTTATTGGGAGAGGAAATAGACTGTTACCATATTACAAAAAGCAATTGAAATTCAGTTGTTCATTTAGCCCATTAGGGTGTGCCGTCCCCAAAGTGTAAATCCAAAACGATTCCTTGCACAAAATAGATTTATTCAAGTCCCCTTTTCGAACGTGTGGTTGAATTCGATCAATTCCCATGAATTTTAAACATCGTGCTTCACCATTATGTTCATACAAAACATGTCTGGCTACACTGGTGTCTCTCTTTTTCCGGATATCGCCCAGATGTTCACCGATTCGCCTTCGAAATTCACGGATGGTTTTACCAACATATTCCTTACCACAATCGCATCTAATACGGTAAATGACACCTGTAGATCTACAATTGATAAAATGCCTAATAAGGAATTCTCGGCCGGTAAACTGATTGCAAAACCTTTTACCAGTCTCAACAAAGTTACAGCCAATACAGCCACTGCATTTATGACACCCTCCCGGCTGCCTCTAAAAGCCCGTTTTGGTGGTCGGAGGGGGGTGTAGTGGTTTTTCACAATTTTTGTTTGAAAAATTTTGACTGGCCTAAAGTAATTAGGGGGGTGCCCCGACTTTTTTCCTTAAGTATGGGTCAAGGAGCAAATATCCCAAATGTTTGGTAAGTTTTACGAACTTCATCGCGCTTATCAAAGGTCCCCAAAAACTTGGCTATGTTTTCCCTTTTCTTGGGTTTTTTGAAAGTGGGGAAAGTTTTTGGTTTTATCAGTCGAAGTGCTTGTGGTCCTTAGGGATAATTTTTCCCCTAAACAACTTTTAAGATCCAATATGTTTTTGTATTTGATTTATTTAAACAGTTTCTGCGTAGCGCAAAAAAATGTCCTTTTGGAATCCCCGTTGAGGGGCCCGGGGGCTGTCGCAAGAAAAAAAGGGAAATTTAGAGGCCGTTGGTTTAGGAAAATTGTTGTCGAGATGTCCTTTAGAATCCTTAAGATTTTTAATCCAAAAAGGTTTTAAAGCTGGTAGGATGAATTCAAGGAAAAACTGAGACCACATGGGTTATATTAAGTTTGAATGATGTCAAGAAATTGATTGGCCCCATTCCATATGACAAAAAATGTCATAAATGAAAGAATCCATAGCCCAATGGATGTTCAATGTGCAGTTTGTTTTCAAAAACATAGAGGTTCCCAACCGCCGGGGGTACAGATTGGCATTGAGGAGCACAGGGGTTCCCATGGCTGTACCCTAGTGGTGGAAGAACCCCCATTGAAAAAAAAATTTAATTTTTGTAATTTAAAAATTTTCAGAAAAACTGAAAAGAGGAATATTATTGACTAAATTTCAATTTGCTTTGCAGAAAGTAACCTCAGCCTGTATCCCCTTATCAGGGGTAAAATGGGGGGTATTGGTGAAAGTGCCTTAAATCCCATGGTAGCCAACATTCTGGGGCCACCTGTTCCCCAAAGGTGGGAAAAAAAGAAGCCATACAGTTCGATTAAATTTATGCAATTACTTTTGGAAGACAAAGAGCTTTTTTAAAAATTCTTGACCCAAAAAATTAAAAGAACCAAAATTCTTTGGGCAAGACTTTGCAAAAAATGAAAAACCTGCCAAAGAAAAAACAATTGCAGGCTTTTGGAGAGTTCAAATATAATTTTAAAAACGTTTGCACAAAAAATTTGTTGGGACCTCTCCGATTTTCGGGAAAATTTAAAGGCTACTTTTTTTGGGAAAACTAAGGAAGTAACAAAGATCCCAAAAACTGTGGCCTCCTCAACAGAAATGGATCTCGATTTGATTGTGATTTTACTAATGTAAATAGTCAGAGTCAACAACGATTAGGGCCCCGAAAGGGAAGGGGAGGAGAGGCCAAAAACAAGAGGTCCCCTAGACCTTTTTTTGAAGGGGGTTCATCTTACCCGCTGGAGGATCGACCCCACAAGACGTTAAATTCCAACTCCGAGTTCCCAACCCAATAGTTAAATTTTTCTTCCCGAAATTTAGTGTTGAAAAGATGAATATTCTAAAAATGGGTTGCTTTTGTCCCAACAGAAAATTTGACAAATTTGATGGATTTAAAGAATCCCATCTGTTTGGACGAAAGTTTTAAAAAGGGATAAAAACCTGCCTAAAATAGGAGGGAATGTTCAAATGGGCATAAGTGGGAATTTTGAAGGGGTTCGTTTGTTATTGTTTATCCCCCGATGGGTTAAAACAGGTTAAAAACCCCTTTTTCAATCTACGCCCAAAAGTTCCTCAAAGCCCCCACAAGGGATATATCTTGTGTTGAAGTTTTTTTCTCTCAGAATGAGATCTAGAATATTGAACAAAGATTTCCGGTAATTGCACAAAGGGATGAACATAAAACTATTTCCCGGGTTTGGGCAAAATCACAATTTAATAGTGGAAAAAACCCCCCGATAAAGGGGGGGGAACATTGTCTTTTAGAAACCTCAGAGATATGCAATTGTGCAATACTTATCCCGGACCCCTATGTTTTTGAAATCTTGAGAAAGGGTCCTATGGAGAAATATAGGAAGGAAAACTCCTAACTGTCATCACGGTGCAAAGTCGCAGGAAACTTTATATCAGTAACAGGAATTTGAGTTTCTGTTTCCCAGATTTCCAAAAACTTCCGACTTGTACAGTCTACCAAAAATAACAAAGGAATAACAACCCCTTAAAGGAAGACCAAATCGTGTCAGGAATAGATCCCTCACCACAAAAATTGTGGAATCTATTTGGAATTCGCTTTTAGCACCTTTGTGGAATCACTTTCTCTTACACTCGAGACACCATGGACTTTCTCAGAAAAACTCGATGGGCTAAAGGTGGGACCAGAATGTTTGGCTAGCCGTGTGGATGCTAGAGGCACTTTACACAGTATTACCCCATGATTAATGGGTATATAGGCTTGTCTGTAGGTTACGTTCTGCAAAGCAGAGGTTGCAATTCAGATGCACATAACGAGTTATCTTACAGTTGCTGAGATTTGTACTTACAAGAAATTATTTTTTTGTTCAAGGGGTAGGTTCTTCCACCATGCTGAGGGGGGTACAGCCATGGGAAGCCCATGTGCTTCCAATCATATGCAATCTGTACCACGGATCGGTGGGAGAGCCTCTTTTGTTTTTGAAGAACATCTTGCACATTGCGACGGATAGATTGGGCTATGGAATTCGTTTAAATTGTTGACATTTTTGTCATATGGAATGGTCCTAATCAGATTTCTTGACATTCATTTCTATAACTTAATGATAACCATGTAGGTACTCAATGTTTACCTTTGAGATTCATCCTGTCCAGCGTACTTTTCTGGATGTAAAAATCTTGAAGGATTCTAATGGTACTATCTGACAACAATTTACCGTACAACCAACGGCCTCTAATCCTTCCCCTTGTACATTGGCGCAGCCAGCCACCGGATACCCTCAAGCGAGGGTATTCCAAGGAGGACAGTTTCTGCGTACTAGCAGGAAAACTGTTCAATGTAAATCGATACAAAAAAAAAGTCATTGGATCATTAAATGTCGTTTTAGGGATAAGGGTTTATCCGGGAAGATGGATATCTTAATAAGGGTTCCAGCATGCACTTAGGACTGATAGAACCAAATTACCTTACCCCACGGGGTTCAAAAATACCCAAGAAAAATGAAGAGAAAGACTATCCAGAGTTATTGGCACCTTTGAGAAGCGTCTGATGAAGTTCGTAATATACTTACAAACATTGGGATATTTTGCTCCTTGACCAGACATTAAGGAAAAGAGTCGCGGTCACGCCCCCTAATTACATTTACGGCGCAGTCAAAAATGTTCACAAGCACAAAATTGTGAAAAGCCACTACACTCACCAACTCCGGCCACCAACAATGTCGCTTCAGAGGCAGCCGGTAGGCTGTCATAAATGCCAAGTGCTGTATTGGCTGTAACTTTGTTGAGACTGGGAAAAAGGTTTGCCAATCAGTTTTACCCGGCCGAGAATTCCTTATTAGGCATTTTACCAATTGTAGATCTCAGGTGTCATTTACCGTATTAGATGCGATTGTAGGTAAGGGAATATGTTGGTAAAACATCCAGTGAATTTCGGATGGCGAATCGGGGAACATCTGGGCGATATCCGGAAAAAAGAGAGACACCAGTGTAGCCAGACATGTTTTGTAGTGAAACTTAATGGTGGAAGCCCAACGAGTTTAAAATTCATGGTGAAGTTGATTCGAATTCAACCACAGTTCGAAAAAAAAGGGGAACTTGAATAAATCTATTTTGTGCATAAGGATAATCGTTTTGGATTTTCACTTTGGGACGGCACACCCTGATGGCTAAATGAACAAGAATTTCATTTGCTTTTTGTAAATATTGGTAACAGGTCTATTTCACTCTCCTAATAAGGCATTTATAATATCTATGTAATTTATACAGTGACTATTTGTAAATCATTTATATTTTTGTAGAATTTGATCTCTTCTGACACAGTAGCCTGGTCTTGTTCTAGGGTCAGCAATTTACAGAGCTACAGTTTTGTAATTACCAGTCATGTTAAAACGCATTTCTTACATATATGTGATTACCTAAAGCATTTAAATACATTTTAATCCTATAGAAATCTGCATGGCTGTTCATATCGGAGTTTAATTAGTCATGATAATGTTAGCGCTGCAATCAGGACGCTGCATATGCCGTCACAGTCACTTCCGTTTGCAGTGACAGTGTAATAGAAGCCAACATGTATTCCAAGCCTCGTTTTCATGTGGATGCGTCTTTCCGGTTTTTCGATTTTTGACGAGCTAGCAACTAGACTAGCCATGCGCATATATAACTTCCTGGTTCTGTGACGCGATGTGCTTGCACGTATTGGACGCAAAGAGCGGCTATTTAAACCGGGAATGTGTTCTCATAGGTTTAATGGAGGAAGCATCACCATGCTGAATGCCATTACTCATGTGCCATATGTCAAGCCAGTGATTTATGCTAGGTAAGTTTGTGTGTGGGTCATATATATGGGACACTTGCTATTGCAAGCCGGTTGCTTATTTGATCTGTGCGTTGTAATATGTTATATTTTTACATTTATCAAGCCTGCTGATTTTCCGTTCCCCTTTGATCGACGGTAAAAGTAGGCTACCGAAAACATGTTGGGACTATGTGTGAGTTGGGATTTGCAAAATATTAATGTAAGTGCCGCATTTTCTTTCTAATTTTTTTATTAACAACATCTGTGTAACATTTTAGATGCCATCCGTTGTAGCAAGGGCGTAATAGGGATAATTATTGCCCGGGATAGGTTCCAGACAGGGTCGTCTCTATTATAGGACGTTTTTCCCTGTAATTTTGGTAGCATAACATAGACAGTGCTCATAATAGGGCCAATCATAGGAAACATAGGGTGTGAGGCTCTAATTAGCAATTAACCTACTAATCCCCTTGTGTTTGTTATCTTTCCTTCCCTCGAGATAGAGGTGGTTATACATAATTTTGGTCGGCCTTTTAAACATCCTCAAGTTTCGATTTTGGCTCTAGTTTTGTATTGTGTTATTACCTAGTAATCTTTATAATTCTTTTTAAAAACTAAAAATTATTAAAGGTTTTATTTTATTATTTAGTTGCAGCTTGCTTCCATGATTAATATTTATATATTTGAATAAAAGGCATTTTGGTAAATTAGCCTAGGGTAGATCTAATTAAATCCTACTATTGAGCTATTTAACACATACCTGGAGATTAGGGCAGAGATGAATGGAGGGGAGAGGTTATAGAGAGCCTCCTGTAGCCAGGTTTAAGATAGCTTGAATGGAAAACCGTGGGTAATGGCAGCACGGCCAGCTGCAGGGATTGCGATGAGCGGAGAGGCAGAGGCAGGAGAATGAAGAGAGTTAGATAAGTTGGGCAGCAGAGTTGAGGATGGTTTTGCGAGGGCGAGCAGGAGTGTCTAAATGGGACGGACACAGGAGAAGGATGTGCAGTAGTCCAGGTAGGAGATGACAAGGGTATGGACTAGGAGTTTTGTAGTACCAGAGTTAAGGAATGAGTGGATTTAGGAGATATTTTTCAGGTGGAGGCGGCAGGTGGAGGTGAGGGCTTGGATGTGTGGGACGGTGGAAAGAGGATTAATTCAGTTTTCTCCACATTTAGATTTAGGAGATGGGAGGAGAAGGAGGAGATTTTGGACGATAGGCATTCTGGGATCCCGGGAGTGGACGAGAGATAGCAGAGCGGTGACATATGGGACGGAGAATGTAGTAGTTGGGGTGTGTCTGCATTTGGTGGTAATGAAATGCGTGAGAGGTATGAGCTGACGGAGGCCTAAGAGCATAGACGACGAGGAAGAGTAGTGGACCCAGGAACTTGAACTATGGGGGGACGCAACCACGAGAGAGGGCGAGAGGAGGAGGTGGTGCGAGATTGAGAGACGCTGAATGTCCGGTCAGTGAGGTACAAGGAGATCCAGGAGAGGGCCAAGTCTGCTATGCCGAGGGAGGAGAGGATTTGTAGCAGTGTCAAAGGAAGAGGACCAATCTAGGAGGAGAAGCACAGAGAGGTGGAGAAGGTAGAGGACAGGTTTAAGAGGAGAAGCAGAGTAATGGAGAAGGTAGAGGACAGATCTGAGAGGAGAAGCACAGAGTAATGGAGAAGGTAGAGGACAGGTCTGAGAGGAGAAGAATAAAGTAATATAGAAAGCAGAGGACATGACTAGGAGGAGAAGCACAGAGTAATGGAGAAGGCAGAGGGCAGGTCTAGGAGAGGGCAACAGAGTAATGAAAAGGTAGTAGACAGGGACAGGTATAAGGAGGAGGAGGCACACGAGTAATGGAGAAGGCAAAAGGGCAGGTCTAGAGGAGGAGGCACAGGTGTTTATGGAGAAGGCAATGGGACAGGTTCTAGGCAGGAAGAGAACAAGAGTAATGGAGAAGGTGAGGGACAGGTCTAAGAAGAGAAGCACGGAGTAATAGAGAAGGTAGAGGGGACAGTGTCTCTCTGCTTATGAGAGGGCGAAGAATAAAGTAATAGGAGAGTTAGGAGGACAGGTATGAGAGGGAGAAGAATAAGTAATTGTGAAAGCATGAGGGACAGGTCTAGGTAGGAGGAGCACAGAGTAATGGAGGAAGGAGAACCCGAGGGACAGGTCTGCATGGGGAGGAGAAACAGAGTAATGGAGAACTGTTAGAGGACAAGGTCTAAGAAGAGAAGCACAGAGTAATAGAGAAGGTAGAGGAACAAGGTCTAGGAGGAAGAGCACAAGTTAATGGAGAAGGTAGAAGGACGTCTAAGAACGAGAAGCAATGAGAGTAATAGAGAATGGTGAGGCACGGTCCTGAGAGGAGAAGAATAAAGTAATAGAGAAGGTAGAGGACAGGTCTGAGAGGAGAAGAATAAAGTAATAGAGAAAGCAGAGGACAGGTCTAGGAGGAGGAGCACAGAGTAATGGAGAAGGCAGAGGGCAGGTCTAGGACGGGTAGGAGCACAGTTTTAATGGAAAAGTTTAGAAGGACAAGGTCTAGGAGGTGGAGCACAGCGTAATGGAAGGCAGGGGACAGGGCTAGGAGGAGGGAGCACAGAGTAATGGGAGAAGGCAGAGGGGACAGGTCTAGGAGGGAGTGAGCACAGAGTAATGGAAAAGGTTATAGAGGGACACGGCGTCATAGGAGGTGGGCATAGAGGTAATGGAGAATGGCAGAGGGCCAGGTCTAGGAGGAAGGAGCACAGAAAGTTAGAGAGAGAAAGGCAGCGGGACAGGGTTCCTAGGAGGAAGAGCACTCAGAGTACATGCGGACAGGAAGGCGGAGGCAGGACAGGTTTAAAAAGGAGGAGCACAGAGAGTAATGGAGCAAGTGCAGATCTCACTGAGGACAGGTGCTAAGAGGAGAAGCACCGAGTAATGGAGGACGGCAGAGGGACAGGTCTAGAGGAGGAGCAGCCAGAGAGAAAGTGGACGAAGGTAGAAGACAGGTCTAAGACGGAGGAGCACAGAGAAGTGTAGAAGGTGAAGGGACAAGTTAAGAGGAGCGAGCACAGAGTAATGGAGAGAAGGTACGAGGAAGGGTCCTAAGAAGGAGGAGGATACAGAGTCAATGGAGAAGGTAAATAGAGGGACCAGTTCTAAGAGGAGGAGCACAGAGTAATGGAGAAGGCAGAGGACAGGTACTAAAGGAGGAGGAGCAAAGAGTTATGGACGAAGGTAGAGGACGGTCTAAGAGGAGGAGCCAGAGTAATGGAGAAGGCAGAGGACAGGTCTAAGAGGAGGAGCACAGAGTAATTGGAGAAGGCAGAGGACAGGTCTATTAGAGGAGGAAGCACAGATTAATGGAGAAGGCTAGAGGGAAGGTTAAGATCGAGGAGACAGAGTTATAATGGAGGAAGGGCAGAGGAAAAGGTCTAAGAGGAGGAGCAAGGTAATGGAGAAGGCAAGAGGTCAGGTTCTAAGAGGTGGAGACAGAGTAATGGAGAAGGTTAAGAGGACAGGTCTAAGAGGAGGAGCACAGGAGCTAATGGAGAAGGTTACGAGGACAGGTCTAGAGCGAGGACCATGCACAGAGTTATGGAGAAGGCCTAGAGGAGGGGACAGGTCTAAGAGGAGGAGCACAGAGTAATGGAGAAGGCAGAGGACAGGTCTAAGAGGAGGAGCACAGAGTAGTGTTGTGAGGCTTTCGCAGCTACTAGGTCATTGGTGACTATGGTTTGGTCAGTTTCGGTATAATGGTGGGATTGGAAACCAGACTGCAGCGGGTCAAGAAGAGAGTTGGAGGAGAGATGAGAGAAAGTCTTGCATGTGAACTACGTAAAAAAAAAACACAAAAATGGTGCAATTACTTTTTTCACATTTCCCCCTACATTAAAGCTTGTATGGGGTTTCTGAGTTCTTTCTATGGTGCAGTCAATGGTGTAATTAAAAAATACATCTTGTCCCGCAAAAAAACAAGCCCTCATATAGCTATGTAGTTGGAAAAACCTAACAGTTATGGCAGTCTACCACTCTACTCCACCAAGTAGATAAAGTGTATGTGGCTTGAAGCACGACACGCATGAACCATGTCTGGTCCATTGTGGCCGATGGCTGCACCGCATTGTCCACCTACCTCAGTGCCGGTATTGGGGTGTACACCCACGGCCTGGGGGCTCCCTCCTAATGTAAACACCAAGATAAAAATAATTTTCCACTTACATTTAATAAAGGTAATAATATTTCTAATTGGAAAAGTCTTCAGTACAATTATGTTAATTAACATTTCATTATTATCTTTTTCTCTGAAATATAATTCAGGATTTAATTGTCTGAAATCAAACTCGTTTATTTCTTTTTCAAAAGTAAAACTCAAACAAACAGGTTGTACAGCTGAGAACCACGGAGCTCCGAATTGGCCTTCAGGAAGCTGAAACATATACCATGGTGTCACACACACTACATGTGGATGTGTGCGGCCCAATGCAAAACAATGAAAAAGTTTAAGTATGGGAGATCCGAGAATTCCATCTCCACTGGTGGGCACCCAAGGATCAACTCAACGGGTGGGCCCCAAGTATCCAACTCCACTGGTGGCCACAAAAGGATCATATCCAACTGGTGGCCCCAAGGATCAACTCCTCTTCGGTGGCCCAAAGGATCAACGCCGATGGTGGCCACCATGGATCAACTTCCACTGGTGGCCCCAAGAATCATACTCCACTGGTGGCCCCAAGGGAATCAGATCCACTTCCCGGTTCAGGCACCACGTTGCACGGAGTGGTGCTGAAAGAGGGCTCGTCTACCCCGCGCCGTTGTAGGAGCCATATCGGGGACCCCCGCAGGGGCTCAGTGCAGCAAACAGTCAAGAGCACACACCGGAGGATGAAGAGGAGCGCATCCACACATAGAGGGCTGCGGAGATCGCGGTCCGGAACCTTCCCGCAGCAGTGTAAGGTGAGCGAGGGGACAGTGCAGAAGTGGAGCTGGACCCACTTGGCGTCCGCCCATCTTAGCTCCCTGCCGCAGTGATGTGTGGGGGAAAGGGCGAAGTAGGAGAGTGTCCTATAGTTCTTAGGGGGATTCTGTGCTTGAAGCCTTGGCTCCTATGGCATCTCTAACATTAGCATGAATGCTTGGCCTGGCCAATTGAAGTTGCGTAATATTAAGGAACAGCCAGCACACCTGCCATTAGACCTCTCTATGCCGCTATTTATTTACCATGGCCTTATACCACAGCACGGCATCTGACAGGCAGCCCATCTGATGTTTCAAAAAATGGATGTTTTTCCCCTGCTTCCTTTAAAGCCGTCAAAAGGACTGCACTGGAGCATCAATTCCACCTTTAAGCTTCTTGTGAAATGATATATCTACCGGGCTGCAGCACCAGTATTTGCATTAGCTAAAAGCCTGTGACCACAATCTTGACTGACAGTCAAAATAACTATACTATTACACACTTTTCATCAGAACCTCCTGCTGTTAACGTACATTTTCAGTATAATCATGGGACCAAATATCTATTTAAGATGTCTGTGCAAAAACTCGCAGTGCTCTTCTTAAAAAACCAAAAAAGGAGATATCCTGCCACCTTGTGGTCCAGCCTGGAAAATGACATCTTAACTCTTTTCAGAAGGCTTCCTTCATGGACCCTGAGGCCATCCCTTCTTCAGCTTCCCATTTCGCCATTTCTGACCTAAAACAAATTGCTATTGAGGTCGCTAAAGTCATATTACCTGATCTACAGGCCTCCTCTGACTGCTACGACGGTCCACTTTAAAAAGACTGCAGGGGACTGTGGCTCAGCATGAAGAGCGACTGTCAGATGCTGAAGAACGGATACTTAATAATAAAAAAAGATATAGAGGATCTTCAGTTTCAGTTGCAAGAGATGTCTAAAGATAACAGAAGACTAGGGGAAAAGGTTGATGACCTGGTAAACAGGTCTAGGAGAAGTAATCTCAAGTTGATTGGGGTACCTGAGTCTTTCGGCCTCGGCTCTTTTGAATCTATCGTCGAAAACGATAATTTCACAGTACCTGGGTATCTTTAAAGGAAGTGCAGGTTGAGAGAGCTCACAGGATTGGTCCTGAACGGAGGAATGAAGTCATGAGAGGGTGAAAGAAAGACGGGCAACAGACCTAGACCCGCCATCTGTACATATATCTGGAATTACTCAGCAAAGACAGAAATATTAAACGGCCTTTCTCTATAGGGCAAAAAAGTTTCAGGAATAGAGCTACATGGGGACTAGGAAATCCTGCTGTTCTGCTGACTGTTAACGCTGAAGTGTGACCAAGACGCGACGGGCCATTTTCGGCTAATATGCTCTGAACTTTTTAAGTCCCAAAAGATGTCCTCCCTGTTATATCCGGCCTACACTAAAAGTTTTCAAGACGGATTAGTCTCCCTCTCTTTTACGATGACCAAAAATACAGCAGTTAGAGGGTTAGGCCTCCAGGTTGTCTTGGTGGATGGTCAGAGACGGAGGATGCTCATTGGATCGGGACTTGTGGATCTGGGGGAAAAGGAAGAAGAAACAGCCAAAGTGACTGCATCTCATCCACCTGAGATCTTAGGATTTCTATGATTCTCTGTTTCTTTTCTACAGGTCGGTTGCTATGTGGACGCTGATGCATAGTAGTAAAATGAAGAGAAAAGGTCTGTTTTCAATGTTATACAAATATTCCATAACGTCTGAGACGGTAATGTACACTATGTGTAATATGCACATTATATCTATTTGGGATGTGTGAGGGTGGGAGGCACAATGGTTTGAATCATTTAGTAGGATTGTATTTGAACTGTTGCGGGGGTTACGGGTAAAGAAGATCGGAGCAAGAAGGGCGCAGGGATATGCTCGAGGTCAGTATTGTAGAAGTAGGTTACGATATGGCCCGTTACCATCGCGGGAAAAAAAATGGAAGTCACATAGCACCTTGTTCACTTCTTAAGGAGAATGGTTTCTGGGAAAAAACTCTTGAATTCAGGGTATGTTGCGACAATTGGTAGGTTGGATTTTGATCTGCAGAACGCTCTGAAAACACAGGACAACCCACAACCTAACTATGGGGATATGGCGAAAGGCAGTGATGAGAGGCCGAATTGATCTCTCCCATGTTGCTCATATCAAGAAACAAAATTAGCCAAATTTAGATAAATTTTAGAAGATCACTACGGGTCGCCATCGGCCTCTTTGTATTAAACGGTGACGAAGGTCACCTAATAATCATTGGCTGTGAGGCCAAGATACAATACGAACATTGGTTGGAAAGGAAAGAAAAACTTCAACTTACTGCTAGGGAAGCTAAATTCTTCCGGTATGGCAATAAATGTGGGAAACTATTTGCTAGGCTAGCAAGAGGACCAAGAGGGCAAGGTCACCTTACACCTTTACGGGATGCAGAGGGGGTAGTCCAACACCATCCGGGGGTTATTAATAAGATCTTTGGGCAATTCTATGAGAAGTTATATTCAAGGGATGCAACGGATGATTCGGCCTCTGATTCTTTTTTGAAGAATCTAAAGTTGCCCAAGCTCTCAAATGATGGTGGCACAACTTAATTCTCCGATTGGGCAGGCTGAATTGATCGGCGCAATCAAGGCTTTAAAAAATAATAAAGCCCCTGGTCCTGACGGCCTCACCGGAGAGTTTTATAAAATCCTTCAGGAACAGGTAGCCCCTGACTTATTGAGTTTATTTAACGGATATTTGCAAGGTGGGCGTATTCCAGACCAAATGAACACAGCATATATCAAATTGCTCCCGAAGCCAGACAAGGACCTGTCACTGGCGGCCTCTTACAGGCCCATTTCTCTGATCAATGTCGATCTGAAACTGATTGCAAAAATTATGGCTGATCGATTGGCCATTCTACTTCCTAAAAAATTATCTACCCATTGCAGGTGGGATCGTTCTGGGAAAGATCAGCGGGGTAATTAATATAAGAGAGGGTCCTTGCAGTGTGGTCCGACCGGTCAAAATACAACTCCGCAGATGCTCTAACTCCCGGACGATTATGTCCATTGATGCTTGGGAAAAAGCATTTGACAATGTTTTCCCTGGGAGTGAGGTTGTACAGGGTTCTCTCACCAGATCGGGCTTTTCAGGGGATTATTCTTGGCATTTCCTGAGATCTTTGTAAAGGTCACCAAAGGCGAGAACTATAGCACCACCGGGTTATTCTTCTCAGGCTTTGGACCTCCAGAAGGCACACGACAGGGACTGTCCGCCAGTTAATTGTCCCCTATCTTTTCAACCTATCTCTATAGAAACCCTATGGTTCGGGCGATTGAACGGGACAAAGAAGTGAAGTTTTGGGGTTCAGGATTGGAAATCAGACACTTAAGGCCATCTTATTTGCGGATGATATCCTCGTGTTTATGTCAGATCCATTAAGTGAGGTGGCCTTGATTTTTGATTTACTTGAGAGGTTTGGTAGTAGATGTTCAGTGGCTAAGGTTAACAGTTCTATACGAGTGATTAGATGGGATATAATCTCCCAGGGGTACTTTACGAAGAATTTTGGGAACAGGCACCCTCCCAATGTGGGGGAGGTGGCAGGAACTTGCATAAAAATACATAGAAATACACATCGGGAAATACTCGGAATTGTTTATAAATCTGTAACTATGTCCCTATCATGCAAAAAATAGGAAGAGGGATTTGAAAAGGTGGAACAATCTTCCTCTTTCCTTGTTTGGAAGGGTTAATCTGATCAAAATGGTGAGCTCCCCCAAATTACTTTATCCATGCAAACTATCCCCATTGGTTGTTGAAGCATGTAGATGTCAAAAAAGTTCAGCAGGATATTCTCTTAATTTGTGTGGGGCATTAAGAGTCACAGAATAGCTTTGGTCGTACTTTATGCTCTCCCAGGAATGGGGGGCAGGATTGGGGATGCCCAGTCAAGTCGCGGTGTATAATCTGTCAGTGTACCTACACCATGCAATTGTTGGATCCAACATCAAATTTCTTCTCAATTTAGAAGTGGGCTGGAAGATGGCAGCTTCCTTGAGGTCTGAATGGCCTTTCTTCACACGAAATTGTCTTTGCTTCCACGACATTACGGCAGTACTTTACTTAATTTTGGGATACAGGTAGCTGCGTGGGAGAAGGACGGTTAGAAAGAAAATGATTGAAGCTCCCGTTTCTGTGCCTCAAGATTATGTCCTTGTCGGAAAAATCCTGCAAATTCACTCAAGGGGATAAAAAGATCCTAGAGTTTAAAGCCTTGGAATGAGGGGAGGGCGTGAACAAGTTCATCATTTGTTTCATGATACAGGAAGTAGGTTCCGGAAATTTCATCAGGAGATAAGGGAAAAAATCGTTCGGATTATCACAGGGGGGTTTTCTAGGCTTCGCTCAAAAATTTTGAAGTTTTCTCCACCTACGGTTGAGGAAACTAAAAACGAGAATTCAAATCGAATAAATTTGATTTTCTTAATAGGGCCTCCACCCGAAAAAAATTCTCTTTCAGATGTATATTGGGTTCTCCGGGAGTGGCTCTCTGGGCTCCAGGAAGGGGAATGTTTTTGCGCGATGGGGCTAGGAAATTTGCAGATGTGGACGTTTCATACCAAGATTTTAGAGGGCTGGGAACGGCTAGGAAGTTTGGTACCTGTTGAATCCTGGTGGGAATCCCAATATAAATTAATGCATCAAGCCATTTTTGTTTTGATATTCCTCGCATCGGTAATAGCTCCAAACAGGCTGACAGCTCTGCCCCAATGTTAGCTAGTAAAAACTGATTTATTTCATCGGTATTGGGTATGTCCAGAAAACACAGAACCTTCTGGAGGGCTGGTCTGGTCACACTGGTTTAATACGCATATGGACTATGGATCTAGAGCTGACTCCACCACTCAGTACTGTTCCATATAAACCCCCCGAGGGGGGGTGATATTCCTCTTTAAGCGCATATCCTTTTTCTTGGTGGCCAAGAGATCCTCTTGACCCTTTGGATTAAACCAAAACCCTCCCGAGTATGGAAATGGTTTTTTATCACAAAAAGAAACATTTCCTTCTTATGGAAAGGTGGGAGGTAGAAAATGACAAAGAAACACTGACCAACAAATTTTTTAAAAAATGGAAAAAATTTATTGCAAACTTTCTTAGTCCCCATGAGATTCGGGAACACATGCTTCCTTTTCGAGACACTACTTGGTACATGCTCAGAGAGCTTGCCGAGGATTAAGGACCTCTCAAGGTGTATTGATTGGGCATCACGATGGCTTTAGTCTGAGACATGGCACGGGGGCCGGGCTCTGGGGAGTCCAGAATATCCCAGGCCATTTACCCTTTCTCATTCATTTCTCAGCACTATTCATTATCCCTTACCAACTTTAATCATATCATAGTATCGTTTGATGTTGGAAAACATCATAGCATCTAGTAAAAAAGATTAACTTTAAGGGTATTTTCGTATTTCGGCTCAAATAGGATTAACCAGACGGGCTGCAACAATGGTTGGGGTGGGAGGGGGGGTTTAGTTTTTAGTTGTTGTTTATATATTATAAATTGACTTTGTATTGTAATTGTCTCTTCTGAAAATTTATTAAGTAATTCTTTCTTTTACGGATGTAAAAAAAAAATTGTTGATCAAAAAAAAGAATCAGATCCACTGGGGGGGCCCAAGAATCACTCCACGGGGGGGGCCCCGGGAAATCTCTCCACGGGGCCCCAAAGTCAACTCCCGGTGACCCAAAGAATCAGCTCCACTGGGGCCCCCAAACAATCAACTCCACCTTTTGGGCCCCCAAGAACCAACCCCCACTGGTAGCCCCGGGAAGCATCCCTTTGGGGTGAGCCTCAAGAAAACCTACTGGAAGGCAAAAAAATAAACTCCCTGGGGTCCCCCAAAAAACAATCTAATGGTCCCCAAGAACCAACATCCAGTTGGCCCCAAGAACCCATGGTTAATTCCTGAGCCCACAATGGAATTTTTCTTGGGGCCCACCGTGAAGATGATTTTTGGGGGCCACCAGTGGATTTTTGGGGTTTTTGGGGCCCCCAGGGATTGATTTTTGGGGGCCACCAGTGATTTGGGGTTCTTGGGGCCACCAGTGAGTTTTTTCTTAGGGGGCCACCAGGGAGTTTTGGGGGGTTTTTTGGGGCCACCATGAATTTGATTTTTTCCCACCATGGAGCTGATTCGGGGGGCCCACCAGTGGAGTTGTTTCTTGGGCCCCGCCATGAGATGATTCTTGGACCCACCAGTGAGTTGATTCTTCCACACCATGGGTATTTTGGGGCCACACCAGGGGAAGTTACCAAGCCCACCAGTAAAAGATTTTGGCCCACCAGTGGAATGATTTTTGGGGCCCACGGGGGGGAAAAGATTTTTTGGGCCCACCAGGATTTTGTTTCTTGGGCCCACCGTGGGATTTTACCAGGGCCCACAATTGGAGGTGACTTTTTTTTTTAAAAAAACATTTTATGACACAAATCAACCCATACAAAAATTTATATAGTGACAGTATAACCGCAAAAATTTTCTACAACAATGTTCATAAAAACCCAATCTTGATAATATCTCTAACAACAAAAAAATAACCTAGCCTAATTTCAAGCCAAAAACTTATACATGAACTTGTGCCTATGGCCTTGTCCCCTTCCTCGCCACCTATATGTCAGATCCTGATAACTTTAAGTCTTTTTTTGAACCTTCCTAAAGCCCCCCTTTAAAAGCTGCACTAAATACCTTTGTATATTGAAAAAACAAAATAAATTTTTATTATTTTTTGGTGTAAAATTTTGCAATAAATAACTTCCACTTTTTAAAAAAGGTTTTGTTTTTGTTTTCCTTTGGTCGCCCCGTAAACCCCGATCAGCGATGAGGTACAATTTGTTTAAAATAAAATCACTCATTTAAATTGGCAAATCGGCTTCCAGCCTTGGTTCAAAAGACATCTCTTTGAAAATAGAAAAACACATATAAACCCAGAGGGGGAATAAACTTCCCTCTACATCAAAATTTTCCTCCTATTTTTAGAAGAAAAACGGGGAACAAAAACCAAAGGGCCCCCCCAAAAATGATAGAACCAGGTTCCTTCCCCCCTCTCCATAAATTTGGACTCTAGGCGTCCAAAAACCAAAGATACAATTTTTTTTGACTCTCCACATTTAAAAAAGGCATTTCCCCGTCAGGAAAAAAAGCATTTGGGAATATGAACTTAATAGCAAGTACCCTGAAGAAGTCTCCGCCTTTTCATTTATGACACATTTTCTAATTTTTTTCCCATCCTCTAAGTATGACAGGTGCACGTTTGAGTAGAGGTCCGGGCCCTCTTTTTCTCAAAGTAATACTTTTTTTAACTTTGATGATTTATTCTTATTTTGCATATTTTTGGGAAAAGACTTCCATGGCATCACCCCCCAAATACCCAAATTTATGTTTCCCTTCTCCTTGCTAAAAATTTCCCCTAAAGGGAACAAAACGATTTAATTTGCGAATATTGAAAAAAAATGTGTGCTGGGGGCTATAATCTACTTGCAACTCCTCAAAAGTTTTTAAACTATTCTCGAAGGTGAATAAGTGAAAAATTTTTGAAACCCCTATCTTGCCAATTTTTAAAGGCATTTTTCCCTCCCGGAAACTCTAAAGATCCCAATGGGAAGATTTTTGAGAGCTGGAAAGATAGTTCAAATTTTCCTGATTTCCTCCCCCAAAACGTATCCCTCATTTGAACCGAGTTTCCCCTTTAAAAGGGGGAATTAGAAAATTTTTGCTGTAAAACTACAAAGATTCCCTTTTAGCTATTCTGTCCCCAAACTTTTTATTGAATAGAAACTGGAAGCATGAACCCACCAAGCATATGTCTGGACAAACAGAAATATTAAACACCCCAATTAGGGAGATTAAGCCCCATCAAATTTGTGCGCTTGAGTTAACATAGTATTCTACCCTTTTTCCCATTCCAAATAAATTTGGGATACGCTTATTGTATGCTTTTAAAATCTAGATGTCGAGAAAAATGGGTTTGTTTGAAAGGTATAAAGGGGGGAAAATAAATCTTTTTGACTAAATAAACCCGACTAGTAAAGACAACGAAAGACTCTGCCATTTCTGTATTCTTTTGTATTTTATAAAAATAAAGGGGGATAATTAATTTGTATATAAAAAAGGGGTTTTTCCCCTTCTTGAACCTAATTTTTTAATAAAACTCTTGATCCCCTGATGCCCGTTGTTTTTAATTTTTTGATGGTCTTTGCATTACCACACCTTACCATAACAATTCACATTTTTTTTGTTTAAATATAAAGCCAGGAAAAAGCCAATTTTTTTAGACATTAACCATTTCCCCCCCTGCAGGGGGTTTTTCCCCCGGTTTTTAGGGCCGGGTTTGCGGTTTTTCAGACCCCTAAAAAAACCGGGCCCGAAAATGACAAAAGGTGTCTAGGAAAAACCCGGGGGGGCAGCATCCCCACTCCCGGGGTTTTTCCCCGCCGGGGTTTTTTGTCGCCGGGAAAACATAGAACATGCACCACTTCTGCCCGGGTTTCCGACGGAAGATGTTTTTCCTTATGGGAGGGGGGAGGGCCCTCTTCGGGGAGAAAAGCCGTCCCCCCCCCCCCCCGGGCCCGGGTATTTGCCTGTGCCGTCAAAAAGGGCCCAAAGGGGTTTTCTGTAGTTGGGTACCGGGGCACCCTAAACAGTAAAAAGATCATCACAAAAGTGTTAGTTTCAATTCCTGTTTCCTTTTTTAAATTTCCGTCATATAGGGGGAATCCCAAACCTAATAAAGGGGCTCTTTGCTAATTAAAAAGTAAAGGCGAAGTGGACGCCTTTCTAGTCCCCCCTTTTTCTAAAAGGAATTTATCGACCGAAAGCCCGAGTAAAAAGCCGCAGCCGGGTTTATAAACACAACTAGAGAACACGAAAAATTTTTCCCCCAATTCCCAATCCCCTAGAAAACAGGAAGCCCTTGCCAAACCCCACACACAAAAAGGGCCTTTTCATGCCCAACAGACTAACGCAAATTTTGTCGGTAACCCGACGCGCCCATTCCATGGCCCCCCGACCTTTCTCAAATTGATTTCTGCAGCCCTCCCTTTTAACAAATCCCCCAGACCCCCGACCAAGGAGGTAAAAAAAAATGCAAAAAAAGTAGCCCGATCTTTAATCATTTTTAAAGTCCGATTTATAAGAAAAAAGGCCTTATGATCAATTTTAAATACCCCCCCCGGCTTCGGGGAGGACATTACGCCAATTTGAAACCTGATAAGGACCCTCCCTCAGCAACTCGTGTTAAATTGGGCCAAAAATTGGTGTATTTGAACTTGTAGTATCTTAAAAAAATTCTGAAGAGACCCATGGCCCCGGGGCTTTACCCCAAAGCAAGTGACTTTATGTGGCCCGAACTTCTTTGAAAAGGGTGAGAATTAAGTTTTGTCCTTTTTTCTTTTGATAGTGATGGGAAAATTCAAGGCGCAGAAAAGATTCACCCGCATCTTTGGGGTTTTTTCTTCAAATAGAGACTTTTTTAATAATTTTTGAATAAAGGGGTTTATCCAGGGGTTAAAATGTCCCGCCCTCAAGGGTTTTAAAACATGTGTGCCATTTATTCCCCTTTTATTTTTTGCTAATTAGCCAGTAATTTTTCCCAGATTTGTTGCCAAAAGGGAAAAAATCAAATTTTAATTTTGTTTCTATACATCCCCTTCCTTTCCCATTACCAGGGGTTTCAAATAAATTTTTTGGGTTTTCCCTTATGGATTATCTTTAGGCATCAGCCTGAAACCCTTTTATAACCCCACGGGGGATCACTAAATTCCTATAATTTTTTTTTTTCACTTTTTTTTTTTAAATGTGAAACATAACTTTCAACTTACCCCATTGACAGCTTTGCATCCCCACATAAACGGGGGTTTCCCTGTGAGTAGAATTATTACTATAGAACTTAGCCACCACCCTGGGTATTTTCCTAAACAAACTCTGACTAAAAAGGGGGGAAACCCCAAAAAAAATCCCGTCCCCCCGGAAAAAAAATCAGCAGGGCAGGGAGATAGGGAAAAAAAACTGAAATTACAATCTCCTTATTTCTGCTTCTGATCCTTAGTTTCAAATCTTCACAAATTAGAAATACAATCGGGGCCATGATTGGTGAAAGGTGAAAAAGGGGTTTTCTCTACTATCTGGGGGGGGTCATACCCAAATATTTCCCAAAATTTACAGATTTTGATAGTTCCATTAAATGCGAATCATTTTGGGATCTTAAAACACTCGTGCCCTTTGATCTTTAGTTGGGATGAGGTTTTCATTGAAACTCCTCCCCGAATCTTAAATGGATTGCTCAAGCATTAACCCTTTCCAAAAACCCGGAAAAACTTTCCCCTATCACGGTTTTGGCCCCTAAAAATTTATAAAACACAACTCCCCGATGGAAAAATCATATGTACTCTTACCCATTTTCCCCGTGCATTCTTACTGACACAATTTTTTTAGTAAGGACTTTCCAAAAAATTCAAGACCCCATTCTTTTTGTTTAATGCAGGAGACCACAACACTTCCCCTACCCCAAATTTTTTATTCTAAAGAACTTTTAAATTAAATGTGTCTCCTGCAAAGAAGCAATACTGCTTTTTGCTTCCCCAATGAGAAGAATCCTGTCGTTTTTGTGGGGATAGCAAAAACCCTTTCATTCCTGACAAGATTTTCATAAAAATCCCAAGGGAAAAGGGTCAAAAAACAGATGCAAACCCTAAAGCAAAGTATAACAACTTACCCATTTAACAGGGTTTTGAAGGCAACAAAGGCGGACTAAAATTCTTTTTTGAACCGTTATGTAAACATTTAAACTTGTAAAAAGAACAAGAAAAAACATAATTTAGAAATAACTAAACCTCGTCTGATTGATCTATCTCTAATAGTAATAAAAATCGGTGCATGGTCCGACCAGGTTCTCACCCCGATCTCTGAGGATATCACATTAGGTAGAATACCTCTGTCGACTAGAAACAGGTCTATTCTAGAATGAGAACGTTGGACTGCTGAGTAGAATGAATAATCCCTCTCTCCTGCATGAGAATATCGCCAATGGTCATGCAGGTGTTCTTCTTGAATAATATCTTTTAGTTCTGGAGTAGCTCTTGTGCCCCCTGAGGATCTGTCCAATCTCTTATCTGCCACTATGTTAAAACCGCCACAGACCATCAAGTTAGAAGATGTCAACTTTTTGGTTTTGTGGATGACTCTGGTTATAAAGGAGCACTGACGTGTGTTTGGAGCATACAGAGCGAGAATTGTGTAGGGAATGGAGTTCAAGGTGCATTTGAGAGTAATAAATCGACCTTTATCATCTATAATGGATTCTAGGAGGCTAAAAGCTATGGTGTCTTTAATAAGAACGGATACTCCAGATTTTTTAGTGTCTGCAGAAGAGTGATAAACCACAGGGAATCTCTTATGTTTCAGTCGTGTCAGATCCGTCGTGGTCAGATGGGTCTCCTGTAGGCAGACGTCTGATTGATCTTTTATGGACCTCTCTTTTTTCTGACATGAGGCTCTCAGATTAGTCATCTCATCATATTATCTATACAACCCTATAGAGACATTTTTAGGGAGTCTTGAGAAGTAACATTTGAACAACTTTCTTACACTTAATGAAAGAAATATCTCCCCGGAAGCAAACAACATTTATCCCTTTAGCAAGTTTCTCCGAACTCTATTTTGACCTAAACACATTATCAAAAACCTCTACTAAGGCCTTCCCAGGAAAATCAGAACATATAATAATAATTAATAATAATAATAATAATCTTTATTTCTATAGCGCCAACATATTCCGCAGCACTTTACAAATTCAAGGGTAAACATACAGTCATTACACATTAAAAGTACTTACAAATGAGACACAAGTGTGAGGGCCCTGCTCGTGAGAGCTTACAATCTATTAGGGTGTATGGGTGAAACATACGGTAAGAAGTGCCAAGTTTTACAATGGTTCGGCCATGTTTCATAAATAGGGGGTGGTTTACATGAAAAATGGATGAACCTGCACCCAGACTGTACTATCTATATACATGATAAGTGCCTGTGAGGGCCCAAGTTGCAGGGAGTAGTACAGATGTGTGTGATAGCAGTTAGGGATCTTGGTGGGCCAGACCGAGAAGATGATATTTTTCAGGGCCTCTTAAAACTGTGAGGGTTGTGATTGTGCACTGATCGCCCGCGGTAGCATATACCAGAGACTTGGTGCCGCACGTGTGAAATCATTTAGGCGGGCATCGGAGGTTCGGATGATTGAGGAATGTAGTCTGATATACATCAGCAGAGCGGAAGAGCACGGGTAGGGCGGTAGACAGAGACTAGGGAGGAGATATAGGGAGGAGTAGAGCTGTGGAGAGCTTTATGGGTGAGAGTGCTGAGTTTATACTGTATCCTGTACTGGATGGGCAACCAGTGCAGTGACTGACACAGGGTAGAGGCATCAGTATAGCGGCTGGAGAAAGACAAGCCTGGCTGCTGCATTCTGGACAGATTGGAGAGGGTAGAGCTTGCAGAGAGGGAGACCGATAAGCAAGGAGTTGCAGTAGTCAAGACGAGAAAGAATAAGATCAGTAATGAGAGTTTGAGTCGTTTCCACAGTGAGAATGGCGGATTTTGGAGATATTCTTGAGGTGCAGGGTGACAGGAGCGGTGACGAGGGATTGGAATGTATGGGGTGACAGGCAGATCAGAATACAATATAACCCCTAGACAGCGGGCCTGCTGCCTAGGAGAAATGGTGGTACCACATACAGAAACAGAAATAGCAGGGGGGGGGGGGGTTGGTTAGTAGATGGCGGCAAGACACGAAGTTCAGTCTTAGTGAGGTTTAGTTTCAGATGGAGAGAGGACATGATGTCAGAGACAGCAGACAGACAGTCACTGGTGTTTTGTAGCAAGGCTGGAGTGAGGTCATGGGAGGAGGTGTATAATTGGGTGTCATCCGCATAGAGATGGTACTGGAAGCCAAATCTACTGGGTTTGTCCAATGGGGGCTGTGTACAATGAAAAGAGGAGAGGACCTAGAACTGATCCCTGAGGAACTCCAACAGCAAGAGGAAGAGGAGAGGAGATAGAACCGGAAAATGAGACACGGAAGGAGCGGTCAGAGAGGTAAGATGAGAACCAAGCGAGAGCGGTGTCCTGGAGGCCAATGGTGCTGAGCATGCTGAGGAGGAGGTGGTGATCAACAGTGTCAAATGTTGCAGAGAGATCCAGAAGAACCAACAATGAGTATTTGCCCTGAGATTTTGCTGTTAGGAGGTCATTTGAGACTTTAACTAAGGCAGTTTCCGTGGAGTGTAGGGTGCGGAAACCTGATTGCAGCGGGTCAAGAAGAGAGTTAGCAGAGAGATAGCGGATTAGGCGAAGTAAGTAGACAAGCGTTCCAGGAGTTTAGAGATGAAGGGCAGGTTAGAGACTGGTCAGTAGTTATCAGCACAGGACGGGTCCAGGAGGGGTTTTTTTAGTAAGGGGGTTATGTTGGCGTGTTTGAAGGAAGATTGGAAAGATCCCAGGTGGAGAGAGAGAGGTTACAGATAGCAGTAAGGTGAGAGAGGGCAGCTGGAGAAATAGACTGGACGAGGTGGGAGGGAATGGGGTCAGTAGAGCAGGTGGTGGGACGAGCAGACAGGAAAAGCCTGGACACTTCTTCCTCTGTCGTCGGGTCAAAAGAAATGAAAAGTCAGAAGGTCAAGCTGGGGCTTTTGGTCCTTTTGGAGTTTGATATTGTTTCTGTTCTTTAAGTCTTGTGGAAGCCTGCACTCCTCTGGATGCCGCTGACTGCGGAGGTGACATCACTGCAACTGGATTGTCAGTGTGAGCATGGTCACTTAGCAAACGCTGCAGTTGGGATTCTGCCTCTTGATGGTCATGAAAAGATTCAGTGGTACCATCTGGATGAATAATCTTCAGTGTTGCAGGATACTGTAGTTGGAACTTTAATTTTCTTTGATATAAAGCAGAACATATTTTGCTGAAGGCTTTTCTTTTACGTGAAACTTCTGCTGAATAATCGTTGAAAATGAGTATGGTGACCCCATCATATTTCAATGGATTTTGTCTTCTCTTATATAGTCTCAGGATAGCTTCTTTGTCAGAATAATCCAAAAATTTTGCAATAACTTGACGTGGTGCATTAGATTTTCCCTCTCTTCCTTTTGTGGCAACTTGTCTTTCTGGGCCCACTCTATGTGCCCTCTCCACTTTGCAAATATGGTCCATATTCAAGGCCATGGGAAGGTCTTTTTCACAAATGGATTTTAATTGAGAAGGAGGAATTTTTTCAGGTAGACCAATTATTCTTAAATTGTTCCTTCTCGAGCGATTTTCCAAATCATCTCATTTATTGGCCATGACCTTATTGGAAGCAGTTGGGTCATTATTTTTAGTATGCAGGTCCCCCATTTCCTCCTCCATTACTGAGATACGATCTTCTGCCTCCTCCAATCGTTCACCTTGGTTATGTATTTCAGTTTGCATAGAGTTAAGAGTAGCCATGATGGTTTTTGTTAGAATTTCTTGTATGTCTGGAGTAATTTTCTTGGCTACCTCAATAGCAAGTTTTTTATAATCAATTTGAAACATTTGCGAACCACCATCAGAGTCAAGAAATTCGTCTTCTGAGAGTCCCATATCTTCTTTGTCAGACTCTAGCCTGCCAACAGTACCCTTTTCTTTTCTGGTTACTGGAGCCCTGCTGAGAAAGCAAGTAATCTCACTCTGGGAAATAAGGAATAACTAGAAATAGTATTCTGGACACTTTTTTTGTTTGTTTTATGCTTCCAAGGTGTTTAATATGTCCCTTCAGCAGCAATGCTGTTATGGTGATTTCTAACAAAGTAAAACAGAGAAGTGAGGTAGCAAAGTGATGTTGTCTGGAGATACGGTACCAATTAAACTGGCCTCTTTCTGAGCAATAGATCATTCAGTTGACCCTGTTAGTATGCAGTAGATCAAATACTGGGCATGGACTGTTATTTACAAATCAAAGTCTTGCTAAAAGTAGAAAATCATTCTGCTTGACAGCGACTACTTTAAGGAATGCTCTGCAGAACTGTAACAGATCATTGCGTCCTGCTTTTGAAATGGAACCCTTTGTGGTCTGGATCTATTGAGTTAGATAATGAGCTGATATGATTTATAGTCAATGACAAAGCTGTGGCTTGTTATTTGGTGTTTGCAGATCACTTCTAGTGTCCCTTAGGGTGCCAGCTTGTTACTTCCAGCTGTATTGATAAGACCTACTAAAAAATATCCTTGTTGGATGCTAAAGCAGAGCAGAAGTTTCTATATCTCTCAATGCCCGTTGTATATCTCCCTCTTCTGACTCTGGTCAGTGTGTGTCATTAATATGAGACACACACACACACCCACGCGCACACACACACACACACACACTCGCACACACACACACACACACACACGCACGCACGCGCGCACACACACACACACGCACGCGCGCACACACATACACACAATCACACACACACACACGAACGCGCGCACACACACACACACGCACGCACGCGCGCACACACACACACACACACGCACGCGCGCACACACACACACACACACACACACGCACGCCCGCACACACACACACACACACACGCGCACCGCACGCACACACACCCACACGCGCGCACACACCCACGCACACACACGCACGCGCGCACACACACACACACGCACGCACACGCGCACGCACACACACACACACACACACACACACACACACACACCTTCCCTTCCTCCTTCTTTCCAACTGACAAGCAGTGTCCGTAACAAGTTAGAGATTCAGAGCAGAGTTAACTGCTAAAAACAATAATTTGTCTCAAAGTTCTCCCACCTCAGGCATTCCAATCACTGACCATGAATGCAGGGGTTCTGCAATAGAAGTGAGGAGCACCATCAATCTTGTGAGGACAGAGTAAATGGCGGCTGTATTCAGGCATGGAGCTCCGGCTGCTTCCTACCTCCTTGACAAGTTGGAGATAACATAAATCAGCCTAATTACAGCCACAGCAAGGATAATCTTCTTTGAGGGAGATAACAAAGCTATTTCTGCCTCTTGTGGGTGATCTAAATGCAGATTTTTCAGATGACTTCTGATGAGCACTCAGACTGTGCTCCTCACATGTCAGCACTGTAACCGGAAGTCTGGAGGTGATTCTTGGGCCCACCAGTGGAGATTATGGTTGGGGCCACCAGTGGAGTTAATTCTTGGGGCCACCAGTGGAATTGATTCTTGGGGCCAACAGTGGAGATTATTCTTGGGGCCACCAGTGGAGTTGATTCTTGATCCCATCAGTGGAGTTGATTCTTGGGTCCACCAGTGAAGTTGACTCCTGGGGCCCACCAGTGGAGCTGATTTTTGGGGCCACCAGTGGAGATGATTCTTGGTTCTCACCAGTGGAGATGATTCTTGGGGCCACCAGTGGAGTTGATTCTTGGTACCCATCAGTGGAGCTGATTCTTGGGGCCACCAGTGGAGCTGATTCTTGGCTCCCACCAGTGGAGTTGATTCTTGGGCCCACCAGTGGAGTTGATTCTTGGGGCCACCAGTGGAGCTGATTTTTGGGGCCACCAGTGGAGATGATTCTTGATTCTCAACAGTGGAGTTGATTCTTGGGGCCACCAGTGGAGTTGATTCTTGGGGCCACAAGTGGAGCTGATTTTTGGGGCCACCAGTGGAGATGATTCTTGGTTCTCATCAGTGGAGATGATTCTTGGGGCCACCAGTGGAGTTGATTCTTGGGGCCCACCAGTGGAATTGATTCTTGGGGCCACCAGTGGAGCTGATTTTTGGGGCCACCAGTGGAGATGATTCTTGGGGCCACCAGTGGAGTAGATTCTTGGGGCTACCAGTGGACCTGAATCTGGGGCCCCCCCGAGGAGCTGATTCTTGGGGCCACCAGTGGAGCTGATTCTTGGGGCAACCAGTGGATATGATTCTTGGTTCTCACCAGTGGACATGATTCTTGGGGCCACAAGTGGAGATGATTCTTAGGTCCACCAGTGGAGTTGATTCTTGGGGCCCACCAGTGTAGTTTATACTTGGGGCCCAACAGTGGAGTTGATACTTGGGGCCCAACAGTGGAGTTGATTTTGGTTCCCACCAGTGGAGTTGATTCTTGGGACCCACCAATGGAGTTGATACTTGCGGCCAACCAGTGGAGTAGATTTTGGTGCCCACCCTGCAGCTATTATACACTGATATGAATGTTGCACTCTGCCTCTTTCTCTACCTTTCTCCCTAAGGGATCCACCATACCCATGGACCCACTATGCCCAAGAGTTCATCATGCCCATTGACCAGAAGTTGTCACCCCTGCTCCCCGTGGGCCATTCTCACCTTATACTGCAGGTTACAAGTTTCCAGCAGTCTGCAGTGCTCTAAATCAACCAGCAGATGGCGCCATGATACTTTGCTAAAATCCTGGTGAACTTGAATCTATAATTAGTTCTAAAAATTCTGAATTCCCATTGCCGTCTCTCACTTTTTCCATCACACTTTACAAACTGGACAGAACACTTCTAGCTACATTGAGTTGAATAATTGTCCCTTTTTGTTTACTCCATCCAGATCGTTGCATTTGATTGTACAATTGCGTTTCTTGCCTTTTGTGGGTTTGAAAGGGGAAAAATCTTTTTCCCCTTTTGAAGCCACTCTTGCCTCTTACTCAGCCAACCAGTAAGTTCTACGCTGCACTGACGAGGGGTAAATACCCTGAAACAGCTGTCTGTAGATGAACTTAACTGGTTTGGCTCAAATCCCTCTCACATTGCTAGGCTCCTGCGAGCTACATGTGAACTGAGGATAACTACATCCAATAGAGGGCGCTGTGCAGCTCCTCAGCTCTTTTCCCATAAGCCTCTGCTTTTTGCCTCTTGTGGGGTAAAATAAACACATAATGACACATTCAGAGGCTGCAAATACAAAAATAAGATTTGTAAGGACATAAATCATTGCAACGAGGGCTGGACACGGATGCAAAGTGACCGACCGGCCTCCAACATGGCACAGTAAGGGGCGTAAATTGCACCAAAATTGCCCATGGGGTATAGAATATTCAGGACAACTCACTGGGCCTATAACATACATGACAGACATAGACAGAAGGGGGCTCCTGTGCAGGAAGAGTATGAGGGCCCCTTGGAGTCCAATAACTTGAAGTGAGGCGAATTCTGCAATCCGATTGTAATGGCTGCAGTAGTGGATCCGCTTGGTCACCCTGAGGGATGACACACCAAACCACAGACCTATTAACTAAAAAATATAAAAAGTTCTAGGAATTTTTGGAAAACATTTCTCCATTGGGAGACATAATTTTTGTGGTTTTATTACATTTTTGATCAAAACGTTTTAACCCTAATCCCAATCAGCAAGGGGCCCTCAATCAGGGGGAACTACACTAACGTTATTCTTTTGGGGGCCTATTCAGACCTGCAAAACCAAATTTTTTTTCCCCCCTGGGGGATGAAAAGACCAACCGGGGATGGGTCTAAGGAGCCCCCCAAAACCCCCATCAGTGTTTTGGGGGGGGCATATCTGCGGGAACAACTGCGATGGTTCTAGCTTCGGGGCTTGCACTTCTTCAGGTTTTTTGGGCGTTCTTAGCTTCAGACTCCAATCCTTTTATGTGTCCCTGTTCAGGATTAGTGGTTCTACACCCAGGTTCCCCATTTTCCTTTTCGGGTGGGGTTTTTTTCTACAGCTCAACTCCCATTTCATTTTCAGGCGTGTGCGTTTCCCTTTCACCCCCAACCCTGTTCAGGTTGTGGGGGTTCTAAGTTTCAGGCTCCCATTTCCCCTTTTTCAGGCTGGGGGGGTCTACAGCTTGGGGCTCAAACTTTATTCAGGCTGGGTGTTCCACAGCTTAGGGCTCCTATTTGTTCGGGTGTAGCACACGAATTTTCAGCTCTGCTACCCCTAGTCAGTCTGTTAGATGGAATTGGATGAAGGTCCAAATGGCAGAAACAGGGTGAACTCTAAATAAAGGATTAAACTTGCAGTAAAAACATAAGCAAGCTCCTGGGCTCTGATAAGACCAAGCAGGGGTGGGGGCCCCATCCCGACCACCCAAAAGCAGAGGAGAGGTCATATCAGGGAAGTTGTAACCAAGAAATAAAAAAAACCCCCTATCCCTGAAAGGAAGGGGAAAAAAAATCAAAAAGAGCAATGTATTTGGTAATAGTTTCTCATGTGGTGGAAGTGCCCCTTTAAAAAAACCCTGGGCCGGTACAAAAAAAACGTTTTGTAAAGAAAGGTGACATAAGTACATCTCTATCGCTATTGCAGAGAAAAGCGAACGCTCTGCTAAGCCATAAAGTCGAACTGGAGTCGGGGACTCTGTCTGCTGATGTGCCAAAGGGAGGGAACAGAAAATTGCCCAACAGTCCTTGAGGCACAGGTGCGTCCCCGCAAGGCCACACCCAATTTTTTTGGGGACCCCACTGCTGCCAATGTCAGAAATTGTGTGGCTGAGTTGTTCTTGATGTGATATAGAAATCTGTTTTCAATAGATGAAAGGACAAAAACTGTGATGAAAATTGGATTCTGACTCATAGGCCCACGCGTTTCAGATCCCAAAAAGTCTTAGTTGTAGGTTTTGTGTAAAACAAATTGGGATTTTTTAATAGGCAAAACTTTTTTTTTTTCAAAATTGGATCCTTACTCATAGACTTAGGCTTTTCAGATCTAAGTTGGATCCTTACTCATAGGCTTATGTATTTCAGATCAAAACTGGATCCTTACTCATAGGCTTATGCTTTTCAGATCAAAATTGATTCTTAGATGGAGGATTTTATGTATTAAATCAAAATTGGATCCTTACTCATAGGCTTACACATTTGAGATCAAAATTGGATCCTCACTTATAGGCTTACACATTTCTGATCCAAATTGGATCCTTACGCATAGGCTTACTCTTTTCAGATCAAAACTGGATCCTTATGCATAGGCATACACTTTTTTTTAATCAAAATTGGATCCTTACTTATAGGCTTACGCTTTTCAGATCAAAACTGGATCCTTACTCATACGCTTACGCTTTTTGGATCCAAATTGGATCCTTACTCACAGGCTTATGCTTTTTGGATCCAAATTGGATCCTTACTCACAGGCTTATGCTTTTTAGATCAAAACCGGATCCTTACTCATAGGCTTACGCATTTCAGAAAAAAACTGGATCCTTACTCATATGCCTACGCTTCTTGGATCCAAATTGGATCCTTACTCATAGGCTTACGCTTTTCAGATCAAAACCGGATCCTTACTCATAGGCTTACGCTTTTCAGATCAAAATTGGATCCTGATTCATAGGCTTACGCTTTTTAGATCGTAGCTGGATCCTTACTCATAGGCTTACGCTTTTCTAGATGTCTTCTTGATGTCCAGTTTCTTTTTAGTCTCCGTTCTCTACACAGACGGCCCAGGCTGAGGAGAAGAGAAGAGGTTGGTTCCCTTCATTGTTCTCCGGGTTTCGCTCGCTGGGAACGGTTTTGTCTCTTTGATGAGTTTGTGGACATTTTCAGAGTTCACCAGGTACAGTATCCGCCACAGTGAATACACAGCGTCTGGGAGAGTCGGCCCCTCTGTTCTCAGGTGACCTAGTTTCCTGCACATAATGGAGACGGCTTCTGAATTTACCTGAATTATTGCAAGTAGAATATAGAATTTTCTGCTCCCGTTCGCTGTAACTTTCGGCAATGGGATCATTTCGGGAAGTTCATCTGGTGGATAATTAATGACATTGTATCAATTCAATAAAAATAAGGAAGGAAAGATGAGTCTTGATTAAAACTCTTAATCAGCAACATGAACCCACAGCGCTCAGTAACGTAGAGGCCGAGACATGTTGTTTAATACCGGGCAGAATGGTCGCCCCTTCTAGGTAGCCACCCAAATTATATTGGGGGCTAATGCAAAATATATATGGGCTTTCAGCTTTATGGTCCCTCAGGCATAGCAGTGCAGTGAGTCCTGTCCAAATGCAGAACATCACACCAGGTCCTGCTTCTAATGGTACCCACACATGACACCACATGAGGTCATGTCTCAAACTACCCCCCCAAACATACCAATATCATCACACCACCTGCTTTGGGACACCCTGCTGACGTCTTATAGGAAGCCACAAAATGTAAAAGGCTGTGCACATCTAATATATACTTTGAAAACGTAAGCATAGGTGCACACTGAAAGGCAATGACATACATCTAATACACAAATCAGTGGCACACTAAAGACTAAGAAAACCTCAAGTTATATTTGGAATATAGGAAATGCATTACTGCTAAGGAAAATATGAAAAAACCCGGGACTCTTAGTTTACAGTTTTTGATCAAAGATTGTATTAAGCTCACCTCCCAACACGTCAAGGGGATCCCAGAGCAGGTGAGTCCCTACACTAAAACATGTTACCTTGCTAGGAGTCCATTCAGACTGCCACTTCCCCAGGATGAAGAAACCTGCAATTGAATTAAGTGGCAGTCCTGAATGGACTCCTAGCAAGGTAACATGTTTTAGTGTAGGGACTCACCTGCTCTGGGAACCCCTTGACGTGTTGGGAGGTGAGCTTAATACAATCTTTGATCAAATACTGTAAACTAAGAGTCCCAGGTTTTTCACATTTCCTATATTCCTATATAACTTGAGGTTTTACTTAGTCTTTAGTGTGGCACTGATTTTTGTATTAGATTTCTTTTATGAAGCCTGCAGACTACAAGACTAATTGGTAGGATTCCCAAAGGTCCCGCCCCACCTGCCTGCACCTA
>JAODAL010025431.1:0-58652 GCA_025379985.1 Phyllomedusa bahiana | reverse complement strand
GCCACTTTAGACCTCCCCGAGGGAAACTGGTCCGCCATCACTCCACGTGCATAGAGCACTGCGTAATGAAACCCCGGCAGAGCTTGGGATCCCCGGCAAAGCTGGAGGGTAGAGGGAGCCGAAGCTTGGGTCCCACGGTGGCCAAAGGAACTGCAGATGTAGATGGAGCCACAGACGGAGGCGGAGGCGGCTGCGGGGATGCTAGGAGCTGAAGCATCATGGCAGAGAGCTGGCCCAACTGCTGTCCTTGTTGTGCGATTTGTTGCGTTTGCTGGGCAACAACCGTCGTAATATCCGTGATGCTTGGCAGAGGCACCTTGGCGGGATCCATGGCTGGATCTTACTGTAGCGGACTTGGTAGTGGATCCGCTGGACCACCGCAGGCGATGATAGCTAAGCCACGCCAGGGAACGGAATCTAAGTAGCCCCCGGTTTTCACCAGAGCCCGCCGCAAAGCAGGATGGACTTGCTGCGGCTTGAGGCTACCAGGTCGTCCCCCCTGACGTGACTTGCCTGCGGCGGCAGCCGAGGTGCAGCGAGGTACAAAATAGTATTCCCAGAATCGTAGCGGTGGGCAGGCAGTATGGTCAGGGCAGGCAGCAATGGTTCGTGGTCGAGGACAGGCGATAAGGTCAGGGCAGGCGGCAGAGGTTCGGAGTCGAGAAACGTAGCAAGGTCTGGTACACGGCAAGGCAAATAGACTATAAGGAACGCTTTCACAAAGGCACGGGGCAACAAAGATCCAGCGAGGAAGTGACGTGGGGCCAAAACTTAAATAGAGACAGCGCCCGGCAATTAGCCAATTACCGGCGCACTGTCCCTTTAAATCTACATGAACGAGCGCGCGCGCGCGCTAGGGGGCGCGCATGCGCATTCTTACCAGCAGGGGACGCGGACCGAACGGGAGCGCGGTCAGGTGAGGAGACGGGACGGATGCAGCCACGGGCGGCAGTGGGACCCGCGGCGGCACCCGTCCCCGCCGGGGACCTGCCGCGGGGGACACGGGTGCGACTGCGGTCCGTGGACCGGACCGCGGCGCAACCCGTTACAACCTGTGGTGACTATAGAATTGCTGTTTTAAGATTTACGTGGAAGCTGCGTCAATGAACAAAGCTGGGTGCGCAAAAGTAAAAAAACACGTATCTGTTATGGTTTCGTATAATACACGGTATTTTTTGCACCTTTCAATTCACCTGGGGTGACTATAGAATTGCTGTTTTAAGATTTACGTGGATGCTGCGTCAATGAACAAATCTGGGTGCGCAAAAGTCAAAAAACACGTATCTGTTATGTTTTCGTATGATACACGGTATTTTTGGCAACAAACAACCTGTGCTGACTACAAGATTGCTGGATTGTAATTTAACTGCAAGGTGGATATATCAACACGGGTGAAGGGGCAAAATTGAAAATTAACACCTATCTGAAATGTAACTGATAAAAAAAAGTGGAGTTTTGCACCTAAAAAGAGACCTGCAGTTACTAAAAAATGATGTTTTATCCAATATAAGTTCAGGCTGCACAATATCCAGGAAATATTTCAATAGCAAACTGTTAGTAATAAAGATATTGCATGCAATGTCTACACTAAGTTTTGGGTGAACTTTATCCTGTGTTCTTTATAGATAAGCTTGTCTGTGTACGCCCGCTGCCCCCCCCCCCCCCCGCCCCCCACGTGATTTTTACAGCGGTAGATGCGCTTTAAAATTCTTAGCTAACTACATAAAATCTTCAAATCTCTAATCTAACTAGATTGGAAGGATCACAGCTAATAGTAGAGGTTTCTCTGTGCAGAAATAGACTAATTTCGCTGAGCTGTTTGGCCACAGGCAGAGCACACGTCCTATTCCTATGAGACGCTGAGAGACACTAAGGCTGAACAGGATTATTTTAACCTTAATTATCGCATGATCTGGAAATTTCGATCACCATAAAAACCTTGCCGATTTCAACTTTGTCGATAAAAATCGCTCAACACTATTAATTACAATTTTTTCTCTTGTTGTGTAGCGTAGAAAACACGCAATTGTAACACGCTACAAAGCTAGTAGTTTTTGGCTGCTCAATTGTTTGGCGCAATTTACATCCAGGGTTTAATTAAGCGTTGTTCTGCAGTTGTACTCAGTAAAAGAAAATTTGTTTTTCACCGCCACAGAAGAAATTCTGTAGCATAATTCATATCCGAAGGTTAGTTAAGCCTGTTTGTGCTTTTATATTCAGTAAAATACACAGAGTTTTTAAACGGCACATACAAGTCAATTTTTCCTACCCATTGTGGGCGCAATTTATTTCCAAGGTTACCAAGCTTGTTATGGGTTCATTTGGAGCCCAAATACAGGGTGTGTATTTACCATATACAGATATCTTCATCAAACAGTGTCTGTACATTTTAGAACAAACAGTATGTCAGACAGAGAGGTGGCAGGCTCTTCACCTGCGAGTGGCAAGGCACAAACATTCCAGGCCCAGGTCGCAGCACAGCAAGGGGACGTCGCAGCAGGGGTCCCTTGGTGAGGCCACAAACTGCTGCTTTTCATCTAGCGGCCGTGTGTTGTTCAGCAACCCAAGGTTCTTGTTTTGGGTTGACTAGGTCATCTACTTTCTCCCAGATGACAACCCCAGCCAAGAGTTGATGGGACACAACTCTTAGTTAGCATGACCCTGGAGCAGTTCAGGGGCCCTCACCTGTCCTCAACCCACCTCTGTCCCAACTGGTTCCCTCAGCCAGAGAACTACTATGTGGTCTGGCTCAGCGCCACTATATAGCGAGGATGAACAATTTGAGGAGGACAGTCAGCAGCTACTTGGCAGTGAAGAAATGGGGCCAATATCCCCTGCTTCTTGCAGTAGGCGGCAAAGTACAGATGTTGAGAGTGGCATGGGAGGACATGTTGTGAGGGGTCAGCCTCTGCATACCAAGACCAGTGATGAGGACAGCAGTGACGATGAAATACAAATAGATGATGATGTAGCCGACCGCACTTGGGAGCCGGGTGAGGAAAGGGCTTCATCATCGTCAGGAGAAAAGGGCGTCAGCTTGCGCATCAGGCAGCGGCGTAGCGAGCAAGTGGGTTGTGTAGCCGTGCGTCAGCAGGATAGCAGCAGTGTGAGGTCGGGAGCCAAGCAGCCATGGGGTAAAAAACCCGCTTCGCAGGTCCAAGAAAGCGAGGCAGCGGTGGCAGTAGTCACTCAGTGCGGAGTGTTGGCGGTAAAATCCGATACTCGGCGGTGTGGCAGTTGTTTGCTAGGACACCGGAGGAGCCGAATATGGGTATATGTAGAATCTGTAAGCAGAAAGTGAAGCGTGGCCAGGGGGCAACGTTGGCACCATGGCCCTGCGTCACACATGCAGCGTCACCATCCGGTGGCTGGGAGAAACGTGGCTCAGATGTGGTGGTCCATCCTGCCGCCCGCAGCAACAGCAGACAGCAGCAGCGCCCATGGCACACATGCCATTGCAGCCAGTCAAGGCTCCACACCTCTGTAAAAGGGAGCTGTTCTCTTTGACATCATCTCCCGGTCCAGATACTCCTGCTCCTCGCTACTCATGGCACCACAGTCGTTCAGCGAGGCGATTGGGAAAGAGACAACAGTATGCATCCAACCATTCCTAAGGTGAGAAGCTGACCGTTCTCCTGTCCAAGTTGTTGGGGCTGCAGTCCCTCCCTTTCCAAATGGTGGACTCTGCACCGTTCAAGAAACTAACCCCTTGTGCCAAGCCAGATGGGATTTCCAACCGTAATTTTTTTTCCCAAAAAAGGCAGTACCAAAACTTCATAAATATGTAAAAAAAAAAAAAGGGTGGGCCGGGCCCTTTGAGCTTTTGGGTTTTTTCCCAAAGGTGAAGGGCAGCGGGGGACGTCGGGAACGAACAAAGTCGGGGGCCTTACAGGCCCCTTGAGGGCCCCACGGGGTGAATGTGCCCCCCGGGCCCAGGGCACCCCAAAAATTTGGGACAGGAGCCCGCTTTCTCCCCCACTTTGGGTAAAATTTACTGCTCCACCCAATATCCCCCCCCTCCCCTCCACCACCACCACCCCATCTCACCCTCCACAATTAAAGTCCATCATACCACTTGTGTGGGGGCACGGGCGGTGTCCGCAGTTCTACACCGGGCTTGCCTCGGCAACGAATCACACGGGGGGGAAAGGGACCCGTATCTTTGCACAAAAATTTCGATGTGTGTCTTTCCCGCCCAACTGAAAATGGGAACCAGGGTTTAGGGACAATGGAGGAACATTGGTGTCCGCGCGGGCACCGAGGGGGGTTTGGTCCATGCCCCCTTTCCAGGGCCAATGTTCAATTGGTTTAAAAAGGGTTTCCTAAAATTTCCTTCCCCACCGATTTTCAAAAAATTCAAAAATCCCGGGAAAAATGTGCATCATTTTATCCTTCCTAAAAAAGCCAAAACACCCTCCTCAAAGTTGCACGGCAAAACCCGGCCCCCCCCAAACACACCTATATGCGATGTTTCCACCCTTTGGGAAATTTTCCAAACCCGGGAAAAGGGTTGGACCAAGGTATGAACAGAAAAAAGGCCTTTAAACGTTTTTTTGATAAACCAGGGGGACGGGAGTACTCCCCTGTTAAAACTTTGATGTCCCATTTGGCACCCCCTTTATGGTGACACCTGCCTTTTTTGAGGCCATTCGAGGGGCGACTTTTTTTGAGTCGCCGGGACTACCGGGATAAAATTTACGTCATTCCACGCTTCATGTCCTGTAAAAATTTGCTGAAAAATCTGTCGGGGCAGGGCCCGGAAACTGGCGACTAAAACTCGGGGCCCACATGGCCCCGGTGGGGGACAAAAATGGAGGAGGGGGAAAGGAGGAGAGGAGGGGGGGCTTTGGGAGCAGAAGCTTTTGTTGGGTGAAATGAGTGGTTTTTTTCTACCCAGGGGGCCCAAGAAGGGGGAACCGAGCAGTGGGAACTAATGGAGATGAGAAATGAGGCAGATGCCCCGAAAGCCCCGGGGCGTATACAGTGGAGATGGGGGCGGGGAGCCCCCCCGATCACTTGTGCAGATGGCCCGCAGCAGGGCCTATTCCCTGCTATGACACCCAAATATTCCATACCCGGGCAGGGGGGATTTTCGGGCTCCCCCCTTTTGGGACCCTCGCAAACCGGTCCAAAAAGGGGTACCCTTTTTTTCTCAGCTATTGAAGGGAGGCCCAAACTCAAATACAAGGGGAAAAACCCTCCGAAATCATTTGGGCCGCTGCCTATTGGGGCCGTCCCTCCTCGGACGGGTCTGAGGGGGTTCTTCGCGCTAGTACTACTGCCTGGGGTTCCGGGGGAGGGGGGGGGGTGGGAGAAAGTACCACTCCATCAGCACCCCCCAAAGTCTGGAGTAACTGATAAAAGCTTCTTTCCCCCCACCTATAGGATGAAATCCCCAAAGCAGCAGCATCCCGGGAAAGCAGACCCTAAACCAACAGGGGTGGCCTACTTGGGGACAGCACTCTGCCACCCCAGTTAGAAGATCCCTTGTACTGGGCACCCAAACGGATGGTGGCCGCAACTTCCCGGGTTTTGGGCAGGGGAAAGTGTCCTGCCCCCCCAGTAGGGGGCCATAAAGGGGGTTTCAAGCGGGGGGGCCATCGTTCCCCCAAGGATCCCGTTGCCCCAGGGGAAATGTGGAACAACTGACCTTTGTAAAGGATGAATCAAGTGGAATCCCGGAATTTCCACCCCCAAAAGGGCCTTTAGGGGGTTCCAGACTCCCATCGGGCCATGACACCTCACCCAAATTTGTGAGAAATAATCGGGGTTCAAACTACCCGCCCCAGCCACTTTCTGATCCCACCACCCCCCTAAATCCCACACATCTGCTACATTTTTTCTCCTTCTGCCCCCCAACCATCTTTAAAAGGGCTGGTATTGCCACCCCCCTCCACTATTTTTTTTTGGGGCTACTGTCTGACCTAAATGCTGCTGTTGTTCTGGTCCCAGGCCCATCCACACGGGTGTCATTGTGCACTCCTCTGACCTCATGCTGTTGCTCCTCCGCCTCACCTCCACTCTCTGTCATTGTGCCACCTGGGGCCTACCCCCATTTTTGAAACCTCCGGGAATGTCATTGTGCCACTGTCGGGGAACCTTTTCTGCTGCGCCCCCGCCCATCCACTTTTGTCATTGTCCACTCTGTGGCCTATTTAATTTTGGGCTACCTAAAATTTGGGGATTGTCCCACGGCTGCCCCTCATCTGTGCGGGGTTTCTGTTTGGGGCCCTTTAAACACGGGTGTCATTGTGCCACTGCCCTGACCTATCCTGCTGCGGTGGCTGCTCCCCGTGACCTACACACTTGTCTTTTCCCACTCTGGGGCCCTATTTCCTTTTTTTGGGCCCCCTCCAAATTAAATTGGGCCACTGTCTGGACCTCATGCTGCTGCCACCGTCACATCCACTTCTCGGTCATTGTGCCACTCTGTGGCCACTCTCGTTTTTGCTACCTCCAAATGTGATTGTCTCACAGTCTGACCTCAAGCTGCAGCGGCTGCTGCTGTGACCTAGACACTGTGTCCCATTGTTCCACTGCTGTGGCCTATTCCAGTTTTGCCACCTCCAGAATTCATTGTTCCACTGTCTGACCTCCAGCGTCTGCTGTGGCTTGCTGCCATGACCTACACAACTGATCCATTGTGCCACGTCTGACCTCTGCTGCTCTGTGCTGCTGCCGTGACCTACCCACTGTGTCATTGTGCCACTTCTGACCTCATCTGCTGCTTGGCTGTCCTGCCGTGACCTACACACTCCTGTCATTGTGCCACTGAATGACAACATGCGGCTGCTGAGGCTGCTGCCGTGACCTACACACGTGTCATTGTCCCACGCTGTGGCTCTACTCCTGTTTTTGCCACCTCAATTGTCATGGTGCACTTCGGGACCTCATGCAGCTGCCCCGTGACCACACTCTCTGTCATGTGTGCCACTGTCTGACCTGCATGCGGTTCACCGTGCCGCCGTCACCTCCACTCTCTGTCGATTGTGCCACCCGTGTCCTACTCCTGTATTTGTCACCTCCATTGTCCATTGTGCCACTTCGACCTCATGCTGCTGCTGGTGGCTGAGCCGTAACCACCACACTTGTGTCATTGTGCCACTCGTGCCTACTCCTGTTTTTGCCACCTCCAGAAAGTCATTGTGCCACACTCTTACTCTCATGGCTGCTGTTGCGCCGCCATCCACCTCCACACGCGTCACGGGATGTTGCCACCTGACCCTCAGCTTTTGTTTTCTGCCCCTGTCGCGGGCAACTTGATCAGCGACTTTCTGCTTCAAGTTATTTGTCTTTTGGCCCTCTTAAGTGCCCAGGGAATTTTAAGTGAAGCGATTCTAAGAGCGCGGCAGTCATGTGCGTGTCAAGCTAAAACACAACTTTGTAGAAAGCCTCAACCCAAACCACTCTGCATTTTTAAGCATAGGCTACAATATTCCACCACCCTGATAGGCGCTGTGCAGCCTATAATAGCTGTTTTTTAACGTGATTCATCCCAAAGTAATTCGGAACAAATTATTTTTGTCGGGAAAATTCGTCGAAGTTGAACAAAAAACCCGAATTTCGGGAAATTACGCCCATTCTCTACCGACCAGTCGGCTTGCTGGCCTGACATAAAATGCAGTAAAAAAATTTCCAGATCTGGATTGACTCCTTTCCACCTGCCATGTTCGATTGCGATTGTTAAGTCAGAGGAAAGTCAAATCCACCTTAACTGAGAACAGAGGGACGCCAGAATCTGAGACAAACTGTACCTCACCGCGATCCGACACAATGCGACATGTATGATCGGGCCTTTTCCGCCATTGCTGCGTATACTTCGTTAGCCAAGAATCATAGTATGGTGCAACGAAAAAAAAGAAGATAAAACATGATTTAATTGATTTAGATATTCTTTTTTTCGTTAACCCCACATAGTATTAGTCATTTTATATACACATCAGACCACTTCGTAGTCTTTATAAATTGATTTCGCCGTAGTACAGTTGGATTTCAATTGCATTAGAAAGACCCATAGTAGGCGTCCTCTCTCTCACCATTGTCCAAACAACGCCCTCTGTAAACTTACCAATCACAGCGCTCGCTCAGAATTTCTTTTCCCGCATAGAACTTCAAGGAGAAAGTAGCTCGCCTCTCTGAATGGCTAAAGCTGGACAGAAGAAAAAAAGATTTAAGAAAGGGAAATAAATAAAAAATAAGATAAGAATTAAAAAGTAAAGAAAAGAAAAAAAAAAGAAAGTAGGCTAAAAATGTGGCCCCCCCACGCGCTTCAACCAACAGCTCGTTCTGCATTTTACTGTATTTGAATCTGGCACCCCTTGTGAAATGATTGGTCAATTTTTCTCATAGGAATAATGGGACATTCTGTCCGCTCCCTATCTGATTGTCAATTCTCCTCCACAGTATAATGGGCCAATCAGAAAGAGCCTTAACAAGTTTGAAATACTGTATTTCACCGCGATTCTCTCTATTAATTCGATGGTAGCGCCGTCTCGGCTCAAACGCTGTTGCGGGATTTAACTGATTTATTTTAGTGAAGGTTTCAGCTCTTTATGTGATAATGTTTTACACTTAATCAGAAATGATTCTTTATTCAAAACTCTATGCCGCACGGCGCTTGAGCGCCGAGATATCAGAGCGCCCTTCTCTCCATAGACTAGAATGGAGAAGTAGCTTCGCCTCGATTGGCGAGCTACCAAGCCCCCGCTGCTCAGCCAATCTCCCTTTTCTGTCTTTTTTACTGTATTTTTGAACTGGTCCCACCTTAAAATTTTGAATTGTCTAAACTCTTCCAAAGATATAATGGTCTTTTGTCTTCTCCATCTTGATTGGGTCAATAGTTCTTCCATAGGTTTTAATGGTCGCTGTCGCCCTTTTGTGATTGCTGAGCTTGACAAGCCCCACTTAAGCTCAGCCAATCACACTTTTCTGCATTTTACTGTTTTGTTGAACTGTATCCGCGTGGATTCTGATTGTCCTAAACTTTCTTCCATAGATATAATGGGTCTTTTGTCCGCCGACCCTATTCTGATTGGTCAATGTCTCCAAGTTTTAAGGTCTCTGCGCTCCTATGCGTGATTGGCTGAGCCTACCAAGCCCCCGCTAGCTCTCAAATCAGCTTTTTCACCATTTTTTACTGTATTTTGAACTGTTCCCGCCGTGGAATTCGATTGGTCAAGCCTTCCCCATAGTTTTAATGTCACTGTCCGCTCCTAGTTCTGATTGGCCGGTTTATGCCGACGCAATGAAATTGTTTCCGAATTTGAATTACTCATTTCCTCGGCAATTTCCAATATCCTAATCTGAATTAGGATATTTGGAAAGGGATTTAGTTTATTTTTTTTTTTATAGGTTTCAGCTCTTTTCCTGAGAATGTTTTTCCGGCCTTATAAAGGCAATATTTTGATTCATACTCCGCACCAACATGTGGAATGATTCTCGCTGTTTTTTGTTCCTAGCCTGGTGCACGCATCGGAACGAGATTTTTCGCGCAGAGGTTCCGCACGGCGCCTAAGTCCCTACTGCCCCATGTCCCGCACTGTGGCCCCCACACACTGCGAGGCGCATGAACTTTTCCCCCGCATGTATAGTGCACCCATCCTTCGACGCCGAATTCTTTGCGCAGCGCCGCACTGCGCCTAGTCCCCGCAATGCACCTCAAAACTGCGAGCGCGGCAGGACTTTACATATGTATGTATACCGCCCCGGCCCCGACATAATCAACGCCGATTCACTTGCAATCAGGCGAAATGTGCGCGCTCTTGTCCCCGGCAATATCATACATCGCCCAAAGTGTGTGAGGAAGGCCATGCAACGAATATCATCCGGGGAAGAATAGTCCAACTAGAGCAGAGGCAACCCGGGCAGTTGGTAACTAAAGTGCTCCATCTTTAAAAATGATCCAGGATGACCCAATGACCTTATTACCGGCGTCATTGAAAGATTCCGTATTGTAATCCATGCAATATGACCACTAACATCTGGAAGTGCAGCGTCAGAAGCAAGCTGCAGCTTGAGTTGGGTGTCTTTTCGGCAACCGAGAGCACGCATCCACAAAGTCCTTGACATCCTTACAAGTCAGCCCACCAAAACTGCGCCGATAAGCTGAGCCCGTCCTTTCGTATACCCGGATGGCCTGCAATCCGAGAGCCATATCCCCACTTCAGGATTTTCCCCCGCAACTCAGGACGAACGTAAGTCTTGCCAGGAGGAATCTGCCGAAGATCCACTGGAGCCGCAGCAATCAGACGGTTAGGTGGAATGATGTGAGTGGGAGGGGAATCCTTACCCACGACGTCTGAAGCCCGCGACAGGGCATCCGCCTTGACGTTCTTCTTGGCAGGGCGGAAATGGATCGAGAAGTTAAATCGAGAGAAGAAGAGGGCCCAACAAGCCTGCCGGGGATTAAGGCGCTGAGCCGTCTGGAGATACACCAGATTTTTGTAGTCCGAGTAAATAGTAACCGGATGTCGAGCCCCTTCAAGCAGATGACACCATTCTTCTAGGGCCAATTTTATGGCCAACAGCTCGCGGACACCAATCGTGTAGTTCTTTTCCGCAGGAGAGAATGTTTTAGAGAAGAACCCACACGTGACAGACTTGCCCTTGAAATCTCGCTGAGAGAGCACCACCCCTGCTCCTACGGATGACGCGTCCACCTCCAGAAAAAATGGTGTCTCAATGTCCGGACGAGACTGGACGGGGGCCGAGGCAAAGGCCACCTTGAGCTGGGAGAAGGCATCTTTGGTCGCTTGTGGCCACAACCTAGGATTGCCAGACTTCTTTGTCAGGGCCACAATGGGAGCCAACAGTGTCGAGAAGTGCGAGATAAACTGGCGGTAGTAATTTGCAAAACCCAAGAACCGCTGGATGGCCCGAAGACCAGTTGGACAAGGCCACTGCAGGACGGCAGACTGGCCAGGTCCATTTGAAGTCCCTTGGCGGAGACAATATATCCTAGGAAGGGCAGACTTGACTGATGAAACTGGCACTTCTCTAATTTGGCGAAAAAGCGATTCTCTCAAAGGACGACTGAGGACCTGGCGCACATGAAGACGGTGGGACCTGGGATCAGGCGAGAAGATCAGAATGTCGTCCAGATACACAACCACGCAAACATATATGAGGTCCCTGAAGATCTCATTAACAAACCCCTGAAACACTGTAGGGGCATTGCAGAGGCCGAAGGGCATAACTAGATATTTGAAATGCCCGTCCCACGTGTTGAATGCCGTCTTCCATTCGTCGCCCTCCTGGATACGGATAAGGTTATAGGCCCCTCACAAGTCCAGTTTGGTGAAGATCTTGGCTCCGCAAAGTCGGTCGAAGAACTCCGTGATCAGCGGCAGTGGGTAGCGGTTCTTCACTGTAATCTTATTAAGACCGCGGTAGTCGATGCAGGGATGCAGCGAGCCATCCTTTTTTTCCACAAAGAAGAAGCCTGCTCCGGCTGGTGAGGAGGACTTGCGGATGAAGCCTTTCTTGAGGTTCTCCTGAATGTACTCAGACATAGCCTGGGTCTCGGGGACAGACAGTGGGTAAACTCTGCCCCGAGGTGGACTCGTGCCAGGCAACAGGTCGATAGGGCAGTCGTAAGGGCGGTGAGGCGGCAAGGACTGTTTTTCAGAGAACGCGTCAGCGAAGTGCTGGTACCCCCGCGGGCAGCCCCCTGGCAACGGCTTCAAGGGCTAGGGGGAGAAGGGGGAACACCGGGGGAAAGGGTGCTGCAAGAAAACGATGCCGGCATCCTGTCCCCTTTTGTGTAATTTCCCCTTTTTTCCGTCTAAGACAGGTCGTGCATTGCACCAGGGAGCCCCCAACAAATAGCAGACGAAAAAGGGGGAATACATAAATACGATCCTCTCGCCGGGGACCCCCCCCACGCCATAGTAAGGGCCCGTCGATTGGATAGTCGCGCGGGCCCCCCCCCCCTCACAAAGAAATCGCCAGGGGGCTTAATGGGGGTGGATCATGGAAGGCGAAGCTTCGAATCAGGGGGGGCATCCAAAAATTCCCCCCGCCAAACCCGGAATCCAAGAACAATGCTTGAACCTTCGCCCCAGAACTAAGATATCGCGCACATACAGACTGGAGAGACAGTTCCCCCCCCGGACCCTCTCCCACGGCCCGGGTGCGCGCTTTTCCCTGGCGCGGAGAAGCAAAAATCTCTGGACAGCGCATGGGCACAGATTCTGGGTGCGGCGTGGGGAACACTTCTGACAGAAAAAAGCACGGTTGACTTGCGGGTTTTCCTCCCGGGAATGCTGTGGAGTGGTGGGGGGGAGGCTTCGGGAACAGGGAAACAAGCGGGAAAGGGCGAGGCCAACAAGTCACGTTCCTGGGGGAGCCATCTGTCTCCGGGAAGCGCAAGCAATCCACGTGGCCAGGGGGATCAACCAGACAAGGAACCCGGGAAGATCCCTTGGGGCCAAAGCATCCTTGCCCATTTGAGAGCCTTCTTGAAAGTACAAGAGGGCGGCCTCATTCCAGTTCACCCGGGGGCGGGGTCCGAAATGAAAGGCTTTCACCAACCGGGGATCTCCCTGTCGCAAGTTCAGGAGGCGGTCTCATCTGAAAACCCCATGCCGGTTCCTAAAAAAAGAAAGGGAACCCTTAAAAAAGGGCCTGCAACCCCCCCCACCAGCGACCCCCCTATCCCAGAGGGATCGCCCCCGCCAACCTTTCCCCAAGGCAGGCTATACAACGCCACTTTTGCCCTTGGGGAGGGAAACGGGTCGACCATCTTTTTCCACCATAAGCACTGAGTAAAAAACCCCCTGCTAGCTTCGGGTTTTTCCGAAAACTTGGGGAATGATAGGGGACTGGCCCCAAGGGGCAAGAGAGGGCGGGGTCAGGACAAAGGCGGGGGGGCGGGGACTGCCGATTTAGGCACGAGCTTTTTTGCATCAGGGCGCACTCCCAACTTTTTTGCTCCTCTCGCCACTGCTGAAATGCGGGGAAAACGATGGACTAGATCCCCACCGGGGAAGGGAACCCTTGGGTGGGATCCATCCGTTTCAACTTAAGGGTCCTATAGACTTAAGGGTCCTGGGTATGGACCCGGGGCCACCACAAGCATGGCGAAGCACACCGGGAGCTGAGTCAATGGTCCCTTTTTTACCAGAGCCCCCACAAAGCGGATGGACTTTCTGCGGGGGATTCCCCCAAGTTGCTACCCCCGAGGACCGTTTCGGGTGGCCAAGGTCTAGGGAGTACTAACAGCAGGCAACCCGTATCAGGGACGGGCCCGTGGTCGGGGAGGGACGAAGGATGTATTCGAAGAACAAACCGGGAAGGACTGGTACACAAAAAAGGGAACCGGAACGTAAAAGGCTTTCCCCGCATAGGGGTTTAGCACTAGGAATCGGCAGTACCCGTAAAAGGGAGAGCCTTTTCCGCGTGCCTTTTTAAATTTACAGAGCCGGGAGCGCGCCCTAAGGGGCAGGACGCACTTTCCGGGGTCGCAGATCAAACAAGCAGGGGTTCAAGAAGAAGGCGCCCAAGGGGGGGCACACGCGACCCGGGACCACCGGCCCCGGGGCCCAAAGAGGGGCAACGGGGGACGAGCCCCCACCGGGGCGACGGGGGCGGCCACTCGTACAACCATATTTCCCTTTTTTCACTTCATCTTTTAAAAATTTTTGCACTGTCAATGGGTTTTGGGGGCTGGGGCGTGAATACAGCATAATCAAGGGGCCTTTTGGGGAAAAGAAATGTGGGTTCTAAATGGGTTTTTCCCTCCAATTTTTAAAATGGTCATTTTTATAATTTTTTTTTGGGCTGCTTCTGTGAAAAGCACTATACTACAGGGCCTATTTTAAAAAAATTGGGTTTTTAAAACATTTGTTTTTCACAGTTTCAAATGGCTCAAGGGGCATGTTTTGAAATTTGGGGGCATGTTGCTGTGAAATACACTATACACAAGTCCTATTTAAAAAAGTGTGGTTTCTAAAAAGAAATTTTTTCTTTACAATTTTTAACATGGGTAAAGGTGATTTTTTTTTAAATTTTTGGGGGATGGTCGTCAAAAACAGGGAAAGGAAGGGCACTGTTAATGGGCACATAATTGCAATATACTTGTTTTTTGCAAGATCTTTTAACATCCCCCAAACCCTGTATAACAACCCCTTTAAAACTTTAAAAAAAAAGAGAAACAAAGAGGTGGTGGGATTTCCATCCATTTAAAAATGTTTTTTCAAAATTAAAAAAACTAAAAAAGTTGATGTAAAAAAACTATACAAAATTTCCCTAAAGGGGGTACAGGAAACTTGAACAATTAGGGTTTTCAGAACCATGATGGACACATTAACCACCCCAAGAACAAGACAATTTCCTCCAACACGTTGAGTAAAATGAGAACAAAATGCAAAAAAAGGGAAACCGGGGTGAAAGGGGGCTGAACCCTAACATTTCCAAGTGAAGCTAAATTGGGTCCGCACCAACGGGGGGCAAGCGTCTCTTAGAGGCAGAAATTTCTAAAGCGCTACCCAGGTCTTGATGTGTACTGAGAAGGGAAAGGGAGGTTTTAGCCACATTTCCCGCCCCTTGCTTAAATGATTTTTCGTTGCAGCTCATAAGGAAATTTTTGCCGTTTTAAGGTGCGGACGCCACCCTGGGCCTCCCCCGCACCCACTGAAACCCGACCCTGCAACTGAACCTGTGTTTTAAATAGTACAAACACCAGCCCAAACTCTCACCACACCCACTGTAACCCCGGTCCCTGCTAGCTGAACCTGCGGGGTTTAATAGTTTGAGGGCTCCACCCTTCTCCCAACCCACTGCAAGCCCGGGCCCCAAACCAGTGAACCTGAGTGATCCACGTTTACAGCCCACCCCCCTTGACGTAATTTCCCTTTCAACCCACTTGACATGAATGCAGGATTTTCAGACAGGCCTCGTTTACCCACTGGGGACTCTGTTTCTTTGCTTCACATTCAAAGTCCGGGGGAACAATGTCACCATGAAAGGGGAAATTGCTCTGCAAAATTTTGGGAAAACGAGTTGTTTTTAATATAGTTTTTTTCTTTTTGCGAAATTTTCTGCTGAGGTCCATAAGGGCACCTGGCGGTTTTTGGTCATTTCTGCGTTACAGGATATGGATAGTCAATGTCCATTCACAAAAAATGCTTTAAAAACACTTTTTTCCGGCACTTTTTAATCTGTTGGTCATGCAGGTTTTTGGGGGAATGCTGCGGTCCGGGCAGGGGATAGTCAAAGTCCAGTTCAACAAAAATGGTGGTTGAAAGACTCCTTTTTTCCGGCACTTTTTAATCTGGTGTCAGATAGGTTTAAAGGGCTGCTGCGTCGAGGGCAGGTTTAAAACCAAATTCCCTTCAACTAAAATGGTGGTTCAAAGACTCCTTTTTCCAGCCTTTTTTAAACTTTGGGGCATACAGGTTAAGGGTCATGCTGCGGGGCCTGGGCGGCATAGTCAATGTCCATTCAACTAAAATGGGGTTCAAAGACTTCTTTTTCCGGGAAATTTTTAATCTGTAGGTAACGGGTTTTAAAGGTCATAGCAGCCAGACTGTATAGTCAATGTCCCTTCAACTAAAAATTTTGTTTCAAAGACTCCTTTTTTGCCGGGACTTTTTTTAAACTGGGCAACAGGTTTAAGGGTCATGCTGCGGTCCAGGACAGGGATAGTAAAATTCCTTCAAGTAAAATGATGGTTTAAAAAATACTGCCTTTTGGCACTTTTTAAATTTGTGGGTCATGCAGGTTTAAGGGTCTTGCTGTGGTATAGGACAGGGATAGTGAATAGTCTTGACTTTCTTCTGTGATCCTTGTTGCCTAATTGTGTTGCCTAAGATGTGCATGTATCCAGTTTACTGTTGTGGATGTTAATTTCAGAATCTCCCCCCCTGTTTGGGTGTAAGAATGAAGGTGTTATTCCCTCTCCCATAGACTTTAATGGTCATCGGCGATAATCTGTTATCGACTATCGGATATCGTCATGATAATTGCCGATATGACTATTGAATCGATAACGATAGTTGACACAATGCTCATCACAAATGAAGAGTTAATCAGTATCGGTTATGTCCACCCTGCCTCGTCATCCTCCTCCACCTTCTCACCCTGACCATTACAGAGCCCTGATAGCCTCATGCGCTCTACTCTGTGAGCTGAACTGCCGTCCTGCACGGGGCCTGGACCTCTAACCCCCGCCCAAAAGAAGACTGTACAAATGGGAAAAAAGTAAAGCCCTTCTACATCCAACGGCGAGTAAGGCTCTGTGTCTGCATTGTTTCCGCCTCCTCCTCCTTCACTGCCGGGACCTGATGCGCAGAGTGTATAATACTTGTTCCACTAAAAATATAGCCTCAATGGTGATGCTGACATGCCAATCGTCCTGCAAACCCCATATTGGTTGCATTAAACATGCTGCCCAATCGCTGTAACATGTGGAGGGTGGAATTCCAGCGTGTTGCCACGACAACAATGAGACGGTTCACTACAGAGAGTAAAGTCAAAATAGCGTTCAACAGAAAATACAGTGTAATACATACAACAGGGTTAAGTGATTTTAGCAGCCAATGAGATCCCTACACCCTCAATGGTGAAGTTTTTGGACACTTCTCTATTGTCTGCACTGATTGGATGGCGTCAAAAGTACAGGAAGCAGCAAATTGAAAGTAAAAAATGGCACGGTGAACGCACGTGGCGAATGCGAACTACTGTAAAACTTTGGTTCTGCTCGACTTTTAAAAAAACAAAGTTCGAGTCGAGCGAACCTTTTCTCGAACAGTTCGCTCAACACTAGTACTGAGCCCTGTTATCCTGAAACTCGATGTTCCCCATTGCCATGGTCTCACTGCCACCAATGGTACTGCCACCTAATATTGTTGAACCGGAACCTCCATGTTTCCCCATTGCCATGATTTCACTGCCAAATGGTAGCCCCCAAAATTCTTGTTAAAACCCAAACCCTCCTGCCCCCCATTGCCATTTTCTCCAGCCACCAATGGTAGCTAGTCCAGTTCCCAAAGGAAAAAAAGAAGTTCTTGGGCCCTGTTGAAGAAGTAAAAATGGGGTCCTACCAGTTACTATGTGTGTTTCCAAAAGGGTGTCTTCTTAGTGTAAAGGGGGTTTTTGGGCCCCCTCGGATGCGGCCCCGTAGCAGTGTCCCGTTGCATCTAAATTAGTCCCCCCAGTTGAAGTGTCCTCATGTTTTCAGTTAGCCATTGACGGAAATTAAAATTTTTTTTAAAGGCCCTTTTTTTTTGCATCTGGGAAAAAATTTTTTTCATAAGTTTTTAAAGTTTTTAGGAATTTTTGGGTAAACATTCCCCACGATGGTTTTTAAAAAATCTAAATTCCCATTGAAAAATGGGGTTTTTTTCCCCGCACTGTTCAACCAAAATTAAAGTTTCTCGAAAATTTTTTTTCGTTAACACGGGGCCCTTTTATTTTTTTTTTTTTTAAAAAAATTTTTTTTTTTTAAAAATTCTAATTTTCCCCCCGGAAAAAAAAGGGGGGTCCCTTCTTTTTAAAAGGTTTTATTTTTTGTAGCGATTTAGCTGAAAAATTTTAAAAACCCCGGGATTTTTTTTGGCCAAGCTTTTTGGGAACGATTTCCTCGGACTGATGTGCGGGAAGGGGGGGGTTTTTGCCCAAGCGCGTTACCTTTTTTTTATTTTTTTTGGGGTTTTAATTGGGGACGAAAATTTTGTCCTTTTAAACTTTTAAAAAATTTTTTTTTTAAAAGTTTTTAAGGATTTTTTCCCCCTTTTTCATGGAGCGAATCCAGCCTTTTATCCCCAAATTTTATAGCCCAAAAAAGGTTTGGTTTTTTTGGAACCCTGCTGGTTTAATGTTTTTTTGGGAAAAGTTTTTTTTTTTTTAAATATTTTAAATTTAATTATGATTAAATATTTTTTTTAAAATTTTTAAAATTTTTAAAAACCCTGGGGGCCCCTTTATAAAAATTTAAAGGGGCCCCCATTCCTTCAAAAGGGGGGGGCCCCTTATTTTAATATTATACCATGGGGGAATCTTTTTTTTAAAAAATTACCTACGGGGGAAATTTTTTTAAAACCCTTTTTTTCCCTAGGGGGGACTTTAAACCATATCCCTTTTTTTACGGGGACCTTTTTACCTCTTGGGTTTGGGGTTATAAACAAACTAATGGGGTTTGGCTTACCCCCCAAAGGGGCCCCTTTTTAAAAAAAATTCAAGGGGGGGCCCCCTTTTTTCCTTCTTAAAAAACCTTTGGAAGGGGGGTATAAAAAACCCCCTAGGGAGGTATTTTCAAAAGGGGGGGGAACAAAAAAATTTTTGTGTGGAAAATTTAAAAAAAAGGGTTTTTGGGGTGGGCCGGGAGAAGTCTCACGGTGGTCGGGGGCAGGTGGAGAAAGGAAGGGAAAGTTAAAAGACTCCAATCAGAAAAGACATCTCTGCAAGTCAAAAAATGTAAATTCCCTTTTTAATCCCTTATATTTTGCAGGCGCCCCCAATACAATAGTTTCTACCTATGTGATCCCCGTAGGCTTAAGATCGTTTTTTGAGCTGTGTATAAGTGATAGTCACATGTGGTGGTTGTGTTTGGCCTAGTCTGGCACTATTATTCGTTCCTTTAGTAGTAATAGTTTTGGGTCTGGGTTTTGTATGAGTTCTTTTTTTTTTTAGTAAAAAAATGTTTGTTTTTGCTCAGTTAGGTGTTTATTTGGGATTTTCTTATAAAGGGATTTTATGTCAAAAAAGGTGAGCGCTTTTTGAAAAAGCTAATTTGTCAGTGTTGATTTTTATTGTACAGTGATGCTAAAGGTGATGGGAATCTATGTGGAATATGCAGAAAATTGTGACGGGGCATGTTTTTTTTGTAAAAATATATGTCGTATTTCCAAGTGTTGAAAAAATACTGTGTAAACGCAGCCCCCACGAGCAAAGATAACACAGAGGGCCCCGGGCCAGAGTTTTGGAAACCTGCAATGCCCTACTGGTCCCTAAAAAAAATCTGGAAAATTTCTTGAAAAAAAACTATAAATTTCTAAACCCCCAATGCGTAAAAAAAAAAAAAAAGACATTTAAAAAAATGATGATAACCTACAGTAGACATATGGTGGATGCTAGTACTAAACTATTTTGTGAGGAATAACTATTTGTCTTACACGAAGATATTTTTGAACTTTGAAAATGACAACATTTTTTTCTGAAATAAGCAAGGATTGTATGGACCAAAATTTCTTATGTACTTAAAGCACAATGGTTCATGAGAAAACAATCTCTGAATCACGTGCATAGGTAAAAGTATCAAAAAGCTATTCCCACATAAAATGACACATGTCAGATTTAAAAAATGGGGCTCTGTCAGGGAGGGCAAATCTGACAGTGACAATATAGGTTTAGGAGATCCTTACCTTATGGGCAATTTTTGTATCTTAAGCGTATCAGTAGTGAAGAAAAAAAAAATTCAACAATAGGCACACAAATTAGCACTAAAGTTTAAATTATGAGGTTATCCCATACATGTAATTAATCAGGCTCTAGAAAAAACATTTCACGTACAATTACTTTATGGTAATAATAATGATAAAAATAAATGACAAGTTGGTAATTGATGTAATGTATTTTCTTTTACACATAGTCTTATGAACGAAGTCCATAAAACAGCTTTTTATAAAAACTGGCACATTTTAGGGGAAGATCAGTAGCTAGAAAAAGTAGTTATAAAAAATTATCACTTTCAAGCAATGTTCAAATATAAAAGATTCATTAGTAAAGAAACATTTTGTTGAAAAATATCATATGGAGACCAAATGGTTAAATCATGACTAACCTTTGGAAATCACAAATGCAGTTAATGTAATTTATTAGAATGTGATAAGACTAGAGATGGGCGAATTTCCCGAAATTCGGTTCGTTCACTTCGCCGGATTTCTCGGCAAAAAATAACTTCGTTCCGAATTACTTCGGGACGAATCACGTTAAAAAACACTATTTTCCAGGCGGCACAATGAGACACTGCAGGGTGCTGTAGAACAGTTGTGACATGCTTAAAGTATGCAGTGGGAGCTTGGTTTGGGTCTTAATACAAGTTGTGTTTTAGTAGACACGCATGATGACTGCCGCCGCTCTTAGAAACGCTTCACTATAAAATTCCCTGGGGAACTTAAGAGGCATAACTGACCAAAAAATTGAAGGGGAAATGTAGCCTGATAAAAGTCATGCAGCGACAGCTGAGATAAAAAACAAGATGAGGCTCAGGTGGCAACATCAGTGTGGAGATGTGGAGGTGGGACGTCGGCAGTGACAGCAGATGAGGTCTGACAGTGGCAAATTGTTATTTGCGAGGTGGCATAAAAAGGAGTAGGCCACAGAGTGGCTCAATGACACAGGGTGTAGGTCACGGCAGCGCCACCGCAGGCCGCATGAGGTCAGCGTGAGCACAATGAACCATTGCTGGAGGTGGCAAAAGATGAGTTAGGACACAAGAGTGGGACAATTACACAGTGTGTAGGTCACTGCATCAGCCACAGCAGCAGCATGAGGTCTGACAGTGCACAATGGTCAGTGGGTAGGTCACGCCAGCAGCCACCATGCAGAGCATGAGGTCAGACAGTGGCACAATGACACAGTGTGTAGGTCACGGAAGCAGCAGCATGAGGTCAGACAGTGGCACAATGTCTTTATGGAGGTGGCAAAAAACAGTGTAGGCCACAGATGTGGGACAATGACACAGTGTGTAGTTACGCAGAAGGGGGGGGGGGGGGGTCCCCCCCCCAACCTAGCAGCAAGCATGAGATAAGACAGTGGCACAATGACAGAGTGTGTAGGTTTTTCCGGCCAGCAGCAGCATGAGATCAGTCTATGGCACATGACATCTGGAGGTGCAAAAAACTGGGAGTACGGCCACTGAGTGGGACAATGACACAGTGTGTAGGTCACGGAAGAAGCCACAGCAGCAGAAAGAGGTCAGACAGTGGCAACATGACACTTGTGTAAGGTCACAGGCGAGCGAGCCACAGCAGCAGCATGAGGTCAGACAGTGGCACAATGACGATTGTAGGTCCGGCTGGCAGCACCACAGCAGCAGCATGAGGTCACAGACAGTGGCAGAATGGACCACGTGTGTAGGTCACGGCAGCAGCAGTCGAGGTCAGGACAGTGGCACTTGAAATTCTGGAGGTGACAAAAAAGGAGTAGGACACGAGTGGGGGGGAAAATACAATGACACAGTGTGTAGGTAACGGCAGCAGCACAGCAGCAGCATGAGGTCAGGACAGTGGCACCAATGTCACTGTGTGTAGGTCACGCCCGCAGACTGCCACTGCAGCAGCATGAGAGTCAGACAGTTGGCACAATGACACAGTGTTTAGGTTAATTGGCCTAGCCACAGCAAGACAGCAATGAGGTTCAGACAGTGGCACAATGACAGTGTGTAGGTCATGGAGCAGCCACAGCAGACAGAATGAGGTCAGACAGTGAACAATGACACAGTGGCGGTAGGTCAACGCAGCAGCCACAGCAGCTCAGCATGAGGTCAGACAGTAGGCACATTGACCACAAGTGTGTAGGTCACAGCAGCAGCCACGCAGCAGCATGAGGTCAGACAGTGGCACAATGACCAGTGTGTAGGTAAGGCCTCAGCCACAGCTGCAGCATGATGGTCAGACAGTGGCACAATGACAGTGTGTTGGTCACGGGGAAGCAGCCACAGCTGTAGCATGAGGCCAGACAGTGGCACATTGACTTTTGGGGTGGCAAAAACAGGGTAGGCCACAGAGTGGGACAATGACCACAGTTGTGGAGGTCAAGGCAGCAGCCACAAAAGCAGAGCCTGTGGTCAACAAGTGGCACAATGACGTATGTAGGTCACGAGCATGCGACCACAGCAGCAGCATGAGGTCAGGACAGTGCACAATGACAGCCGTTGTGTAGGTCTGGGCAGCAGAAACGCAGCAGATGAGGTCAGACTGTGGAACTATGACCTTCTGGAGGTGGCAATAACAGGAGTAGGCCACAGTGTGGGACAATGACACAGTGTGGAGGTCACGGCGAGCAGCCCAGCAGCGCATGAGGTCAGACAGTGGCACAATGGTACAGAGTGTTGTAGTTAACACAGCATCAGCCAACAGAGCGCATGGAGGTTCAAGACATGTGAAAACAATGACAGTGTTGTAGGTCAAGGCAGCAGCCACAGCGCACATGAGGGTCAAGACACAGTGGCAATGGACACTGTGTGTAGTCACGCAGCAGCAGGAATTGAGGTCAGACAGGCGGCACAATGACATTCTAGAGGTGGCAAGAACATGGAGTATGCCATAGAGTGGGGACAATGACACAGGTGTAGGTCTCGGCAGCAGCCACAGGTGCTGGATGTGTTCAGACAGTGGCACAATGACTCAGTGTGTAGGTCACGGCAGCAGCAGCATGAGGGTCAGACAGTGGCTCATTGACATGTTGGAGGTGTCAAATACAGGAGTAGGCCTCAGAGTGGGACGATGACACTGTGTATAGGTCACGGCATAAGCCACTGCAGCAGCAGGAGGTCAGACAAAGTGGCATCAATGACACAGTGTGTAGGTCACGGACAGCCGCCACAGACAGCAAGCATGAGTGTCCGACAGTGGCAACAATGACACAGGGTGTAGGTTCACGGCATCAGCAAACAGCAGCAGCATGAGGTTAGGACAGTGGCACTATGACAGTGTGTAGGTCATGGACAGCAGCCACCAGCAGCAGCATTGAGGTCAGACAGTGCATATGAAACAGTGTGTAGGTCACGGACAGCAGCCACAGCAGCAGCATGAGGTCAGGACGTGGCACGAATGCATTCTGGGGTGGCACAAAAACAGGAGTAGGCCTCAGTGTGGGACAATGACACAGTGTGTAGGCCCAATGCAGCAGCAAACAGCAGCAGCATGAGGTCAACAGTGGCACAATGACAGAGTGTGTAGGTGACGGCAGCTGCAGCATGAGGTCAGACAGTGGCACAATTGAATGTTGAGGTCACAGTAGCATAGCCACAATGACAGAGATGAGTAGGACAGTGGCCAATGACACAGTGTGGTAGGTCACGGCCCAGCAGCCACAGCGCAGCATGAGGTCAGACAGTGGCACAATGACATGTGTAGGTCAGGCAGCAGCCAAAGCAGCAGCATAGGTCAGACAGTGGCACAATGACCAGTGTGGAGGTCACGGCAGAGCACAGCAGCAGCATGAGGTCAGACAGTGGCACAATGACACAGTGTGTAGGTCACGGCAGCAGCCACAGCAGCAGCATGAGGTCCGACAGTGGCACAATGACATTCTGGAGGTGGCAAAAACAGGAGTAGGCCACAGAGTGGGACAATGACACAGTGGGGCGGTCCCGGCCGCCGCCACAGCAGCTGCATGAGGTCGGGGAGTGGCACAATACAGTGTGTAGGTCACGGCAGCAGCCAGCAGCAGCATAGGTCAGACAGTGGCCCAAATGACACAGTGTCTAGGTAACGGCAGCAGGCACAGCAGGAGCATGAGGTCAGACAGTGGCACCTATGACAGAGTGTGTAGGTCACGCCACAGCCACAGCAGCAGCATGAGGTCAGAAGTGGCACAATGACAGTGTGTGGTCATGACAGCAGCAACAGCAGCAGCATGAGTTCAGACAGAGGGACAATGACACAGTGTGTAGGTCACGGCAGCAGCCACAGCATGAGGTCAGACGTGCACGAAATGACATTTCTGAGGAGGTGCAAAACAGGAGTTAGGCCTCAGAGTGGGAAAATGACACAGTGTGGAGTCACGGCACCAGCCACAGCAGCCAGCATGAGGTCAGACAGTGGCACAATTACATTCTGGAGGGTGGCAAAAACAGGAGTAGGCCACAGTGTGGGACAATGGCCACTGTGTGGAGGTCTCGGCAGCAGCTACCGCAGCAGCATAGGTCAGACAGTGGCACAATGACATTCTGGAGGTGGAAAAAAACAGGAATAGGCCCAGTGCTGGTACAATGACCAGTGTGTAGGTCTCGGCAGTCAGCCACAGCAGCAGCATGAGGTCTGACAGTGGTACAATGACATTTGGAGGTGGCAAAAAACAAGGAGTAGGCACAGAGTGGGAAATGACTCAGTGTGGAGGTCACGGCAGAGCCACAGCAGCAGCATGTGTCAGGACGTGGCACAATTACTTTCGGAGTTGGCAAAAAACTGGAGTTAGGCCACAGAGTGCTAATGACAGAGGTGGAGTTGAACGGCGGCAGCGCTTGAGGTCAGACAGTGGCAAAATGACTGAGTGTGGAGGTGGGTGGCAATACCTCGTCCCTGGTAAAGATGGTTGTGGCAGATGGGAGAAACTGTCAGAAAGATGTGTGGAATCAGGCGGGTGGCGGCATCAGATTGTGATGAGGCAGTGTTCGTTTGAACCCAGACTTCATTTCTCAAGTTTGGTTGAGGGGTATGGGCCGATGTAGTCTGATGCCTAAGGCATTGGTGTGTGAAATCCTGGGACCGATCCATGTCTGATTAATCTTGGACAAAGGTCAGTCGTTTCCACATTTCCGTGGACATGCGGTTCTCCTTGGGTTCAAGATGGCACCGCCGCACTGAACACCCGCTATGATACCCACTACTGCGGGCAGGACAGCTTCTCCACTGCCTAACGCGGCAAGTTGCAGCCACACATCCAGTTTTGGGCTGCCAGTAGTCCAGAGGATATTCTAACTGGGGTGGCAGGAGTGCTGTCCAAGTAGCCACCACTGTTGGTCAGGGTCTGTTCCAGTACTGCTCTGCTGGCGAATGCCCTCCTCACTAGGGCGGGTGAAAGGCAGCTGCTCATGAGTGACTCCAGACTTAGGTTACTGCTGATGGAGCTGGTACTGCTCCTACCCCCCCACCTTCCCCAGCAGCCGCGCAGTAGTACGTGAGCGCTGAGGAACCCCCCGGTCAGACCTGTCAAGAGGGACGATGCCGCACATATGGCAGCGTGCCAACTGATTACGGAGGATTTCCCTATAGTATTTGAGTTTGTCCTACCTCTCAAATAGCTGGGAAAAAGGCTCCCATTTTGGACCGGTAGCGAGGGTCCAATAGGTGGAGAGCCAGAAGTCATCCCTCTGCCGGATGCTGACTATTCGGCTGTCACTAGCCAGGCAAATAAGCATGCTGCGGGCCATCTGCACAAGTGACTCCGAGGGGCTCCCTGCCTCCATTCATCTCCATCCACCTCCTCCAGCTGCTCCTGCTCCTCCTCTCTTGTCACCTGGGTAGAAAATCCACTCATTTCACCAGACAATGCTTCTGCTCCAATGTCCTCCTCCTCCTCCTCCATTTCAGTCCCCACGGACTCATGTGGCCACGGGATGTAGTCGCCACATCTCCAGTCCCCTGCCCAGACAGATTTTTCAGCATCTGTTCCAGGACATGAAGCAGTGGAATGACGTTATTCATCCCGTAGTCCTGGCGACTGACAAATAACGTCGCCTCCTCGAATGGCCTCAACAAACGGCAGGTGTCACGCATGAGCTGCCACTGGCTGACATCAAAGTTACACAGGGGAGTACTTCTGTCTGCCTGGATCATCAAAAAATCGTTAATGGCCTTTCTCTGTTCATACAGTCGGTCCAACATGCAGGCTGGAATTCCAACGGGTGGAAACATCGCATATCAGAGTGTGTTGGGGAGGCCGTTCTGCCGCTGCAACTCGAGGAGGGTGTTCCTGGCTTTGTACGAATGGATAAAGTGCATGCACAGTTTCCTGGCCATTTTCAGAATCTGCTGAAGATCGGTGGAAGACTTCAGGAACCTTTTCACAACCAACGTGAAACATGCGCCCTGCATGGCGCATGGACCATCCCTCCTCGGTGCAGCGCGGACACCATGTTCCTCCCATTGTCCGTCACCAGGGTTCCGATTTGCAGTTGGCGCGGAGAAAGCCACACATCGATTTCTTGCTGCATGACGCGGAGCAGTTCCTCCCCTGTGTGACTTCGTTCGCCGAGGCAAGCCAGGTGTAGAACTGCGTGACACCGCTGTGCCCTACACATGTGGTATGATGGAGCAGTACTTGTGGAGGCTGAGATGGTGGTGGGGTGGAGGAGGAGAGGTCGGACATTGGCGCAGGAGCAGCAGTTTGACAACGTGGAGGAGAAAGCGGCGTCTCCTGTCCAAGTTGTTGGTGTGCCTGGGCCGAAGCACATTCACCCAGTGGGCCGTAAAGGACATGTACTGGCCCTGACCGTAGTTACAGCTCCAGACGTCCGCGCTGCCGTGCACCTTGGAACAAACCGATAAGCTTAAGGACTGGCCCACCTTCTGTTCTACATATTTATGAAGTGCTGGTACTGCCTTTTTGGAAAAGAAATTACGGCTTGGAACTCTCCATCTCGGCTCGGCACAAGCCATTAGTTCTCTGAATGGTGCAGAGTCCACCATTTGGAAAGGGAGGGACTCAGCCAACAACTTGGACAGGAGCACGGTCAGCTGCTGCACCTTAGGATGGTTGGACGCATACTGTTGTCTCTTTGCAATCGCCTCGCTGAACGACTGCTGGCGCCATGAGTAGCGAGGAGCAGGAGCATCTGGACGGGAGATGATGTCAAAGAGAAACAGCTCCCTTCTGCAGAGTGGTGGAGCCTTGACTGGCTGCAATGGCATGCGTTGCCACTGGCGCTGCTGCTGCTGCTGTTGCTGCGGCGGCAGGATGGACCACCACATCTGAGCCACGTTTCTCCCAGGCCACCGGATGGTTGCGCTGCATGTGTTGACGCAGGGCCGTGGTGCCAACGTTAGCTCCCTGGCCACTCTTCACTTTCTGTTTACAGATTCTACATATCCCCAAAAATTCCCGGTTCCCCCGGGTTTCTTAGCAAAGAACTGCCACACCGCCGAGAAATCGGTTTTTTACCCCCCAACGCCCCGCACTGAGTATTACTCCCGCCGCTCCCCTCGCTAGCCCCTGTGCCGTTTTCTTTTTTGGACCTGCGAAGGGGTTTTTTTCCCCCCCCCCCCCCCCCCCCCCCCCTTGGGCTGCTGACCTCACACTGCTGCTATCCTGCTGATTTCCGGCCACAGGGCCCCCTTTGGGCTGGCTGGCCGCTGCCTACGCCCCAAGCGACGCCCTTTTTCTCCTGACGATGATGAACCCCTTCCCTCACCCAGCCCCCAAAAGTGCGGGTCGGTTACATCTTCTTTTTTTTGTGTTTCATCGTCACTGCGCCTCATCCCCAGTTTTGGGTAGGGGCCAGGCTGCCCTCTCAAAAACATGACCCCCATGCCACTCCCCCAAACCATCAACCTTTGCCGCCTACTGCAAGAAGCAGGGGATTTTTGGCCCCATTTCTTCGCGGGCCAAAAAGCTGCTGATGCCCTCCTAAAATTGTTCATCCTCGCTATATAGTGGCGCTGGGGCCCAGCCAAAATAGTAGATCTCGGGGCTAAAGGGAACCGAGGGGGCCGGGGCGGGGTTGGGGGGAAAACAGGTGAGGGCCGCTGACCGTTTCCCGGGATGTCAAACAAAGGGGTTGTGTCTGACTTTCCCCACCGACTCCTGGCTGGGGTTGTCAATGTCATCTGGGGAGGAAGGGGATGACCAAATCAACCAATAAAAGAACCTTTGGGGGTTGCTAGTCTTACACACCGCTAGTTTACAGGGGCAGTTGTGGCCTCCCTGAGTAAACCCCTGCTGCGACGTCCCCTTGCCTGTGCTGGGGGGGACCGCTTACAGGAATTTTTTTGGGCCTCGGCACTCGCGGGTTTAAAGGGGGGAGCCTCCCCTAAACTCCCCTGTAACTTTTTGTTCTAAAATGAAACAGACATTTTTTGATAAAGGGTATCTTTTAATTGAAAAAATAACACCTGTTTTTGACGCCAAATTGAACCCACTAAGAAGTTTGGGGTTTTAACCCTTGGAAATAAATTGCGCTCCACAAATTTGGGCCGGGGAAAAATTGCTTTTTAGGCGTTTAAAAAATTCGTGTTTTTACGAAAAAAAGAAAAAGGTTTAAATTTAAACCCTTTGTTTGAATTATGCTACAGGAAAAAATTTTTTTTGGCGGGGAAAAAAAAGGGATTTTTTTGGGACCCCAACACAAAAAAACCGCTTTAAATTTAAACCCCCGGATGTAAAAATTGGGGCAAAAAATTTAACAACCAAAACTATAGGTTTGTTGCTTTTCAAATTTTTGGTTTTTTCTAAGTACACAAAAAAAGAAAAAATTGTAATTAAAAATTGTTTTTGAATTTTGGGTACAGGAAAAATTTTATTTTTTGCGGTGAAAAAGACTTTTTTTTGGGGGTCAAAAACAGCAGCAGAAAAAAACCTTAATTAACCCCTGGATGGTAAATTTTCCCCAAAAGAAGGGGGTGCCGGAAAAATACCCAGCTTTGTTTTTTCGGTTTCAATTGGTTTTTTTCTACGCTACCCAACAAAAGAAAAAATTGTAATTAAACCCTTTGCTTTTTGAAATTTTGCCCACCCGGAAAATTGTAATTTTTTGGCGGTGAAAAAGACGGTTTTTTTGGTTTACCAAAAAGCACAAAAAAAACGCTTAATTAACCCCCCGGATTTTAAATTCGGGGAAAAAAATTGAGCAGCCGGAAAAATTTAGCTTTGTAGCGTGTTACAATTGCGTATTTTCTACGCTAACAAAGGGGGGGGAAAAAATAATTTAAAAATTTTGCTTGTGAATTTTGCTACAGGAAAAATTTATTTTTTGGCGGTGAAAAAAAACGGTTTCTTGGGGTCCAACGCAGCAGAACAAGCTTAAATTTAAACCCCCGGATGTAAATTGGGGCCCAAAAGGGGAAATTTAGGGGGGAGTGAAACTACTAGCTTTGGGAGCGTGTTACAATTGCGTGTTTTTTTTCGCTACACAACAAGAGAAAAAATTGTAATTTAAACCCTTCCCTTTTGAATTATCAAAAGGGAAAAATTTTTTTTTTGGCGGTAAAAAGACGGGGGCCCATTTTTGGGCACCCCAGCACAAAAACAACGCTTATTAACCCCGGATTAAATTGCCAAAAAATTGAGCACCGGAAAATACGGCTTTGGGTTTCAATTGGGGTGTTTTTTATGCTACACAAAAAGAGAAAAAATTTTTAAATTAAAACCTTTTGCCCTTTTAAAATTTTGCTACAGGAAAATTTTATTTTTTTGGCGGTGAAAAAAACGGGGGGGGGGTTTCCCTTTTTTAATTTAGAAAAGCACAAACAACGTTAAATTAAACCCCGGGATGTAAATTGCGAAAAAAGAATTGAGCAGCCAAAAAATGAAGTGGTATTTGTATTAAAAAAACCTGTTTTTTTAAAAATAAATTACAACGGAACTCCCCTTAGATCCCCCCTTGGGTATTCTGTGTAGAGCAAATAGCATTAACATGTAAAAGCATTTGGACTTCAGCCCATCCCCCCAAAAAATCAAAAAATAGAACATTAAGAAAAATCAGCCCCTCTGAGAAAAAGCTGAGACACCCCAAAAAAAATCGTGTAAAAAAATCAGCCTTCAGAAAACAATCCCGGGGCAGCCCCTTTCCCCTGACCCATACAGTGAGGGGGAAAGAGCCCAGCGCGCGGGGACTTTTATTTTGCGGTGACGTCACAGAATCCCCCGGGTCTCTAAAGGGCTTCCCCTCGCACATGCCCCTTGGCCGGCTATCCCCTTCTTCCTCCCGAGTGCTTTCCCCCATGTAGGGGAACATGTGCTCGCACCCCACTTTTCAATCAAAAGCACATTTCCCTTTCAACCCGGGAAGTTAAAAAAATTTTCGATTTTCAGAACCAAAGTTTTCCTAAAATTCAAAAACAAATTTCCACTTCGTTAGAACGTTTCCCCCCCCACCCTTAACTCCCACCCTTTGGGCCTGAAAGCCAAAAATTCTTTTTGGCAACTGTTAAAAAACCCCCCTTTTCCCCCTGAAAAACAAAAAATTTGCATATGTGTCCCAACGGGCCTATCACCCCACCTTATAAACCCACAAAATACAGTTTACTTATTTCATGAGCTACGCGCTGCCAGCGTCAAAAGTAGAAAGTAATCATAAAAAATGGGACGGGAACTGGTAGTTTTTTCAGAAATTTTCCCTTCACCCCTCACTTTTTAAATAAACGTTTTATATCTTTTCATTTGAGAACACTGAAGATGTGAGACTTTGATACAATGTAACATAATCAGTGTACTGCTTGTATAAGGCTATGTTCACACGGCTTATTTGGGGGGCGTAATTATGCCCCGCAATCACGCCGTGTGGACGGGGGCGGTAGCGGGGGCGGGAGAGGTGAGCTGGCACCTCACCGGCCCATAGACTTTCATTACCAGCTGCGCGTATTCGACGCTAGTAATTCACATGTCACTTATCTCCCCCCGCGGCGTATTCGCCGAGCAGGGAGAGGAGACGTAATCAATAGTTCTCTATGAGAACTGTGGATTACCGTAATGACTGGGACGTATACGGACTGAAATACGTCCCATTTTAAGCCGTGTGAACATAGCCTAACAGTGTAAATTTGCTGTGCCCTCAAATTGACTCCATACACAGCCATCAATGTCTAATCTGCTGGCAACAAAAGTGAGTACACCCGTAAGGGAAAATGGATATTATAGAAGCAATTAAAAATAAAACATATAATTACATGAAAAGTAAATATATATATAAAATGTATCTTAAAACCTTATTTTAAAGCCTTACCTACAAATACTCCAGTGTCACTCCCGCTGAAGCTTTCTGTTGGATAGCCTGCATCTTCTAGAGCCCGGTACGTACATTCAAGCAGTAGTTTCTGCTGTGGATCCATAGTCTCAGTTTCAGACTTGTAGATTCCAAAAGGTCTATGATCAAATTCATGTATTCTACGAAAAAAGTGTTTAAGCTACAATGTTAATTATCAGATATTAAAATGTATTTTGCCTTTAAATTTTTATATAACAGTGTTTACCCAATTAAAATATCATATCTAATACATTGGAGTGGGTCACAATATAGTTTAATACTAAGTAAAATAAAATAGACCTAACTACAATCTAAAGTTACAGAAATTTATGCAGATTACAACACTACCCAAATAGAAAATGGTCATATAAATTTAGAAGAAAGGTTCAGTAAAAAGAGAGAACATGGCTAAAGCATGTTGGATAAAAAAAAAAACATTTAAGAAAAATCAAATGTTCTTCACTAGCTGCATCTTTCAAAATGCTATTATTTGCCGTTTTGGTTTATTTTGAATATATTTTGCACTATTTCCTAGCTACTAAAAATATACTCTTTTTATATTTTCCCCTTTCTGTGCACTTTTTTTTAGATATGTAGTATGGATGTATTTTAGTGCCTTCAGACAGAAACCACCATCCCTTTTTAACACACCAGGTTTGCAGCAATGTGATCAAGACGGTAAGTAATCTTGCAGCTAAAAATATTTCTTTAATCCAAAACACAATATGTCGTCCGTTTCAAAACATTTTATAGAAAAGCATGCCGGTAACACTGAATCTTTCCAGTGTATGGGCATAGAAAGGGTTTTTCCATCAGAGAGAGGGGGTAGCCTTAGGGATAAACTTCTGCATTGTGAAGCCAGATGGCTATTTATGTTGGGAACAAGGCAGCCCCAAGGTCTTAATGTGAAGTATGATGTACTATTTCATTACTAAAACACTTAGTTTCCTTCTCTTGTCAATGTAAAAATTGGTTTCTAACAAAATATTTTCACATTCTCTTTTTCGTTATGTCGGTTTATTTGTTTTATGTTTTTGTGAAATATGTTTTGGGAAACCTACAGGGTTTTAAAATGAATCGGATGGGCTTACAAACCAGGTTCCGGGATGATATAAGTGAAAAGGATACCATTAACCAGACTAGATAAAAGGGATTCTTTCCGAAAAAACCGTCGGTTGAACAACATGTGCTGTCCCGAGAAAATGGTTGTTGCTGAAGCGTTTTCTTTGATGCCCTTAAATTTTTTTAAAAAAATTTTGGATTAAAGAAATATTTTTAACTGCAAGATTACTTACCGTCTTGATCACATTGCTGCAAACCTGGCGTGTTAAAAAGGGATGCTGGTTTCTGTCTGATTGTATTACGTTACACCGGTGGAAGTTCCCGGTTTTCCGTGCATCCTTCCTGCATAGTAGTCTCCATTGCAATTACAGGATCAGCTGAACAATGTTTGGTGTTTATTTTAGTGCCTGCATTACACAGGAAAGTCCAGCACTCCCAAACTAACATCTTATGGTTGCCTATGTTTAGTTAAAAGGGAACTCTAAATGAAGACGTTTTCCAAATATATTGCTTTGTTCATTGTTTTTTGTTAAGGAGCTACAAGTGATTTTATTACCTTCTGAGCTCTGTCTGGTTTCCCAAGTGACCGACCTGTGTACTTCTTCTGCCCTGTTGTTTGTTGTCTGATAGCAGGGAGTGAGTTCTCTGTGTGTTATCTGATCTTTCAGAAAAAATGCAGTAATTTCTACTGTTTACTTTAGTTCAGCAGCTTCTCCTGTCCTGGTAGAAGGTAATTTAGCTACTCTAGACTAATAAACATAATAAACAGAGAAGTCTGAATACACGGAGCTCATATGCTAATTACAGACAGCTTGACCAGGAAGTGACAGAGCACAGCAGCATTATTTCATTCATGCATCCTATGAAATTATGAGATGAGACAACCCCTTTAAGTTAAACTACAGGGGATTCAAGTCTTATGTCTGTAACATGGATGTGGTGAGAAGGAACTGTGCCTTTTCCACGTCTTGAGAGCACCACCAGCTGCATTGTATAGCTGACCCTCTGCTCTAATGGTAGAGATTGAAAACAACGACAATCCTAACTGTTTAACCCCTTAAGTGCCATGGTCAATAACAACTGTAGCACCTAAGTGGTTTTACACAATAATCAAAATGTTATTCACTAATTGCACTAGTGAATCATTCACATTCCTCCTCCAGAGTGAAAATCTCTATGCTTGTCAAATTACCAGGAGAACATACAATGAAAAATGGTTGGTTCTATAATCCCCAAGGTCTATACATCATATTTGCATGCTGGAAATCTGGTAAAAATAGGCAAAGGAAAAAGGGCTAGTCAAACTTGTGTATGTATAGCTCAGTGGAATACGTTGGTTGTAAAATGTAAAAATTCAATAGATATAGTCGAATTTTTTTTATACTTCCCTGTTAATAACAGTTAAAGGGGTTGTCTCACTACATCGATTCATCTTACCTCAGTCCTGTTTTCTCACTTTTATTTTTGAATTCAGGGGCTTTTACGGTACTACTGGCCTGCAGTGATGAGCTGCTGAAAAACAAGCGGGTCATAGTAAGAAACACGTTTGGCAACCTATCGGGGGGGATAAAAGGTCTGAAGCTTTTAAAGTAACCTGAGGAGCTGAGCAGCCCTACAAGAGGGGAATCTGGGAAAATCATTGGGATACTGTTAATGGAAAAATTTTGCAGAGGATTTTTTTTTGCAAGATCTTTAACAAAAAAGCAATCCTTGTAGTGAGACAACCCCTTTAAGTATCTATCCGACTTTGACCCATTAAACATCTAAGAGACTGTAAATGTAATGTGATAGCCACAGAAAGATCAAATGAGAAAACATTTTTGGCATCACTTTTTCTTAATGTAAAAAGAAGACAATAAGAAATAAACCCAAAAGGTTGTTAATGATTAAGAATTGTTAAAAACACAGATGTAGCAAAGCTGAACTTGACAATTTGTGCATTATAATACTGTGGCATCTCGCAGTTTTGAACACCTATCAGTGGTTCTTGTTGTTATCTACAAGCAGATAACACGGCTCAGTAGATGTCACCACTCAATAAAACTGGCTACAGCTGCACCATTAAGAGCAAGACAAAGTAAACATCTTTCACAAAGAAGCTTGAGTCACCTTGTATTCTGTTTCCCTGGGGCCCCTTGTAGGTTACTTAGTTCCCACAAGAATAGACACCATACTAGAAAAGTTTGGGCCCAAATTTTGTGAAAGGGAAAATATCATGTTCCGCCCGAAAAAAGGGACTGCATTACATGATAAGATATAAGTCTGCATCATGATTATTTAATTACAATGCAATGGATGATTTATTAATAGAGTCTTACATTTATAAAGCATAAAACTAGGGAATCAGAGACAACAGCATATAATACCAGTCTTAACAAAAGTCACACAATATAGAACGTACAAAAGTAGACAACAAAGAAGATTTACCTAATCACAGTGGCACACACATTATGCTTCATGCTTTTTTCTTCCTTATTTCACCTATTGCTAAGCTTTTTAAATTCAATATTAGACACCAAATAATAGACCATTAATAAATCTGGCACATTTTACGACTCCACTCAACCACACTTTTCAACAGTATGTAAAGCAAAAAGTAACTAAGGGTGACACATATCAACGGGGCAGCACCATTTTTTTTACATATCTTGCGCAAAACTGTTGTAGCCCTCTATATATGCAGTTAACGCCAAAACCTGCGCCCAGGACGTCTGGTGGACTTATAAAAGAAAAGGGGTATTCCTTCTTTCAGAAATAAAAAGGGTTTTAAAAGATGGGTTAGAAATCGTTTTTTAAAAAATGTGATAGAGGTTTTAAAAGTTAAAAAAAAATAAAAGTTACGTTTAGTGTTTTACAATAGAGGGAATGAAAAGGGTTTTAAATTTTCCTAGGCAAAAATGTAAATATAGTGATCAAAGTCACGTTTGTTTCTTGTGAATTTTCCAATTTTTTGGGCTTTTGGGGCAAAGATATGCTATCGCCAAAAATTATTCATGCAAGGCATGAAACAACGATTTATGAAACCCAAATTGATAGGTTCTCTTTTTCTCCATTCTACCTCCCTAAATCGATTTAAAAAAAGGCGTGCAGTGCCGTTTCATACTGCGCCCCAAGTTTTTGGGGCCCAAAGGAGCCGGGTTTTGGGACTTTGGCTTAGTTAAAACTACCCAAAGTGTTCCTTTGAAAACTTTTGTTAATTTTTGTCTATAAATTTAAAAATACAAAATTAATATTGAAATATGCATCAGAATCATGCATAAAAAACCTACCCCTCCACAATGGCAGCTCGGTGGTGAAATTTTTTCCCGGGATAATGAATTCATACCAAAGCTTTAATTTTTAAATCCCCCCCCCCCTGGGATCTCTTGGCACAGTTTTTTTTCCCCCCCAAAAAGAATTTCCAAAAAATTTTCAATTCCTTCACCGTTTAGAAGGGAAAATTAAAAAGAAGTAAACATGAATTTGGTAAATTCAAAAAATTTAATATTAAAATTTTTTTCCCAGGGATATGCCATCATTTTCTGATAGGTGTAGGTCCCTATCTCAGACACGGGCCCCCCCCGAAAAAATTAAAAATCAACGGGCTAAAAGGGGCCATTTACGGCCAGGGGGGAAAATTGACTGACTACAATGGGGGGGCATCTACTGGCTACAAGGGGGAACAAATGGCACAGGGGGGGCATCCGGGCTACACGGGGGGCTTATACTGGCTACAGGGGGGCATCTAATGGCTAAAAAGGGGGAAACAAAACGGCTACAGGTTGGGGCTTTCTACTGGCTACGGGGGGCATCTACGGGCTACAAGGGGGGCATAACTGGTTTAAAAAAGGGGCATTTACGGCCCGGGAAAGGGGGGAAATTCCCCTGCCTCCCAAAAGGGTTTTTTGGTTTTCCTCCCTGGCCTAACCAAAGGGGGGGAAACCCCTGGCCCCGGGGGAGCAATCAACGGGCTAAAAGAGGGGCATTAGGCCCCTCCGGTTCCACCCCTGGCCCCGGGCATCTACGGCTAAAACGGGGGGCCCCCTCCGGCCCCAAGGGGGGGCACACGGGGCTACAAGGGGGGGCATCAAATGGCTACGGGGGGGCATCTAGGTTTACTAAATGGGAAACTACTGGCTACGGGGGGGGAAATCTTAAAGGGGCTAAAAGGGGTATCACCTGGCTACGGGGCATCAAAGACTAAAAGGGGGATCCCCTTTGGGGGACAGGGGCTTTAAAAAGGCTACGGGGGCATTTACGGGCTACGGGGGGGCTTTTAAAAGGGGGCTAAAAAGGGGCATCACCGGGCTACTTTGGGCATCCATGGCTAAAAAGGGGGCATATACGGGTACAGGGGGGCCCCCTACCCTAAAAGGGGGGGCACCCTAGGGGGCTACAGGGGGGCATCAAATGCTACAAGGGGGCTTTTAACTGGCAAACAGGGGGGGAAAACACGGGGGCTCCCAATGGGGGAAATCTACTCAAAAAAGGGGGGTGCTTTCTACTGGCTGCAAAGGGGGGAAATCTAGGGGGCCTACAAGGAGGCTTTCTACGGCAACAAGGGGGCGGCTTTAAACGGCAACGGGGGAGCATTACGGGCAACAAAAAGGGGAAATCAACTGGTACAGGGGCTTTTTCACTGGCACGGGGGCATCTATTTTGGCTACAGGGGCATCACCTGGCAAACAGGGGCATCTTTCGGCTACAAGGGGGGTTTCATTTTTTTATTTGGCTAAAAGGGGGGGCACCCCGGGGGCTAAAAGGGGGGCATCTTACTGGCTACGGGGGGGCATTTACGGTACAAGGGGGGCTTTCTACTGGTAAGGGGGGCATCTCCCTGGCTACGGGGGGGGCTTTTTAATTTGGGATAAAAAGGGGTATCCCCGGCTACGGGGGGATCAAACCGGGGACTACAGGGGCACCCCGGGCGACAGGGGAAAACCAATGGAATAACCAGGGGGGTTTTTCCCGGGCTACGGGGGAAATCACCGGCTACTGGGGCATCACCGGCTACGGGGGCATCAACCTGGCTACGGGGGCATCACCTGGCTACAGGGGCTTCTACCTAGCAAAAAAGGGGCATCTCCTGGTACAGGGGCTTTCACCGGGGCAAGTGCATCTCTGGCTACAGGGGGCATTTAAGGCTCAAAAAGGGGGTTTCTACGGGGCTACAGGGGGGCATTACGGGCTACAGGGGGCATCAATTGGCTCCCAAGGGGGGCAAAAAACGGGCTACAGGGGGGCATCTACTGGTACGGGGGGGGCCCATTTATTTGGCTTTGGGGGTTTTTTACCGGGCCCTACAGGGGCATTTTACCGGGACAAAGGGGAATAACTGGCACAGGGCTAACTGGCTTCAAGGGGGGCCCCATTTACTGGCTACAGGGGCATCACTTGGTTAAGGGGCATCCCCTGCCTCAGGGGAAAAAAACCAAACCCTGGAAATTTTACAAGGGGAATAAACCTGGCTACAGGGCTTCTTCCCCTAGCTAAAAGGGGGGCATTACCTTGGGCTACAAGGGGGCAATCACCTGGTACGGAGGATCGTTTAAATTGGGCCTACAGGGGGCATCAAATGGCTCGAAGGGGGCATCACGGGCTAAAAGGGGGGGCTCTACGGCTACAGGGGGGCATCTACTGGTTTCAAGGGGGGCAAAAAACTGGCTACAAGGGGGAAATTTACTGGCTCCCAAAGGGGGGCATCTACGGTAAAAAACGGGAATCTACTGGCTACAAGGGAGGAAATCGAGGGGCAAACAGGGGGAAAACTTTTGGGTTTTAAAATGGGGGAATCTACTGGTTACAGGGGGGACATCTACTGGCTACAAGGGGGGGCATCTACTGGCTAAAAAGGCGGCATTACTGGCTACAGGGGGCATTTCCGGCCCTACAAGGGGGGAAATCTATGGTTTAACAAAGGGGGCTTTTCTACTGGTTTTAAAAGGGGGGATCAAATGGCTACGGGGGGGCCCTTTTAAACGGGCTAAAAGGGGGGGGGCATCTATTTGGTTTAACCGGGGCACCCACCGGGCCACGGGGGGCTTTCCCCTAAAAAGCTAAAAGGGGGGCCTTTCTAACGGGCTACGGGGAAGGCATCTACTGGTACAGGGGGCTTTCACCTGGCTAAAATCATCAAGGAAAAGGGGGGGATTGTACCCTTTGGAAAAAACAAAGGGGGGCATCCTGGCTACGGGTGGGGCATCTTAACGGGATCCCAAGGGGGAAATCTACTGGTTTTAACCAAGGGGGAATCAACTTGGCAAAGAGGGGCATCAAATGGTTTCAGGGGGCACCCTCCTGGCAAAAGGGTAAAACACCCTTGGCTACAGGGGCATAATACCGCAAAAAAGGGGAATCCCCCTGGCACGGGGGGAACCACGGCCCTTACAGGGGAAATTTCCTGGCTCCCGGAGGGAAATTTCCTGGTTTACAGGGGGGGCCAATTTCCGGGCTTAACAGGGGGCCTCACCGGCCCTACTTTGGGGCTTCACAGGCTACTTTGGGCTTCCCCTTTAAATTTAAAAGGGCATAAACCTGGCTACAGAGGAATCTACCGGGGCTAAAAGGGGCTTTCTACCGGGCCCTACAGGGCATCCCCCTTTGGCTACGACCCTCAAACCTGGCTAAAAGGGGCTACAAACCGGGCTAAAGTGGCATCTCCCCTGGCTATGGGGGGCATCTACCGGGCAAAAAGGGGGACTACTCCCTGGGTAAAAGGGGCCAATGCTGGCTAAAATGGGGCTACTACTTGGATACAGGGGTTACTGTTGGCTACCGGGGGCAAATTCCCATGGTTTCCCCTTTTATAAAGGGTGCTTAGATGGGAGTTTGATAAAGATGGGAATTTAAAAAAATTTAAGGGGCTGAAAAAGGGGAGGAGCCCAAAAAGGAGGAGTCTAAGATGTTTTTTTTTGTAAAATTTTACAGGGGAAGGGAGTCCAAAGCCAGGATAATTTTCCTCTTTTGGCGTTTTGGGACACATGGAGAAGAAGAACAGGAAACCAACTCATCAGAAAACGTTTCCTGTAAGTGCCGGGGAAAATGTAATTTTACTGAAAAACGATTATATTTTCTGCCGACCCGGTGTAAAATTTTGGAAACCACTTTTTTGACAGAAAATATTAGTTTTTAAGTAAAAGGGGTTTGTATTACCTAAGGGTTTTTGTTGTATTTTTTTCCAGTCACAATTTTGGTTTGTATGGGGCACGGTGTTGCGGATTTAAATTTACTATTTTGGTGGTGAAAACGTGGTCAGGGTTTGTGGTTGTTTTAATTGGGTTCACTGGTGTTTGGGTGACATGTGGTTTTAGGTAAAAAGGGCACTTTAAAGCCTTGGGAAATTCGGGTTTGTGTAGCGGGTTTTTTTTTTGGTAACGGGAATGACCCAATTTTTTTAGAAAGGTTTTTAAAAAACCCCCCAAATTTGTGGTAAAGAAAATTTTTTGTATATTTAAGTTTTTGGTTGAGGGTGATGCACTGTGCCCGCTTTTATGTTACGGAGGGAGGGAGGGGGGAAAAAATTTTTCTTTCACCTGCCTGATTTGCAGTTTACCTAGGAACGGCCCTGCACAATATTTCCTCCCCCCCTGTTTTGCAATTAAATTTAAAAAACCCTTTGTCCCTAAAAACCCCCTTTATCAGGGGGGGATTTTTGGGTGACCCTTAAAATGTTACAATAAAGATTATTTAGCTTAAAACCTTCCGGGCCTTTAGATTTGCTGTCATCTGTTGTACCCTTATGTTTTAAATTTTCCCAAAGAGGTTTGCCCCTTTCCCTTTAAACTAAGCCCACCCCCCAAAATCCCATGAAGCATTTTGTTTTTGATTTTTCTCCCCTAAACCCCAAGCTTTCCAGTTACTTTCCCCTTTAAAGGGGCCCTTAAAAAATTTTTAGCGGTTTTTCATCGTTAGTCAACTATCCCTATATTGTTAAGGATGATTAGTAAACCAAGAATATACAGTGGTATATTCAAATAAGTGCAAGGGAAAAGAACTAAGGCTCTCCATCACCTGTTGGATGTAGTGTTCTTCAAGTCACATCCAACTTACTAAGTCTTCCAATATAACTGGCAATATAGCCAAACCAGATACTTATCTGCAGGCGGCTGTTTCAGGGTATTTGCCCCTCATCAGTGCAGAGAAGAGTAGTGATTGGAAGGGTGAGAGCCTCTAGATGTAGCTCAAAAGGGAAAATGTTCCTTATTAGGTAGAGACACCATATAACTGTGTGAAGACTTAAACACCACGGTCACTCCACTGATAGATATTGTGTTTTGAATGCTTACCTCCTGGGAAATTACATCCTATCCCAACTACTGCTATTTGATCTTCTGGTTCATCCATTCTACAGATTTTTCTTTAGACCCGCAAGACTGTTAGGAATCAGTCCTAAGAAAAACAATTTGATGCAGTTAAATTGTTTACTAAACCCTAGCTCATTAGTATAGTTGTACTGACAATATAAAAGCTATATTTTCATAAATTTAATAATTAAAAGGGATTTTTTTTGTGAAAATATGCCAAAACAGCTCCCAAGAAAATAAAAAAGAATTGATTGGCTGCCACGGTCATGTGACACTGCCCAACATCTCCATTTGGAGCCTTTACTTCTGATGGGTTTCTTCAGACAGTCTCACAACCATTCACCTGGAGCCAGAAGACAACAGAGGGCTTGGGGAGAGGACTGGCAGAACTTGTAAGTCCAAAGATATGAATTTGGCATTTTTCACCAATAAAAGGGAGATTGATACCCCCTTTAATAACTACATTCAATTGACCTGTCTGAAGCCAGTTTACCTTTTACATTTTCCTTTAACTTGAGAACAGAGCTAGATTAGAAAAGCCATATGATTTTGGGATTTACGAAACAATATCTAAAAAATTCAAGGAAACACGTTAAAAAACAGACATTGTATTTTTATATTGGAGCATTAATTGCTTTTGTTATTTTTATATCACACAATTTGAGATGGCAACCTTCATCGGAAACATTGGTAGAATTACAAATAAATTAGACTACGGGCTCAGTACATTTCATGTGGTTAATATACTTGTTTTTTTTAAATCCCTCATATATTATAAATAGTAATTCAAATAGTGTATATTTTTAAAAATACATCTAAAAATTAAATATATCTCATATCTTAATTAATCATAAGGACCTTTATATAACAAAATGAGAAAATGGTAATTTTAAAATGTTTACCTTTTATCCAGCTTCCTCAAGCAGTAAAAAAAATAGGAACTTGATGAAGCTTGAGAAGCCATCTTTTTATATTCTACCCTTGGAATATTGTGGGAGTGCCAAGTCATCAGCTTCTCATACAACAGTTTTAGGAAATGTTTTCATTGGTGCAAAGGCACTTTTTAGTCAAATTAGGCAATTCTAGACTAACTGGACTAACAAACATTCATGATGGTACAGTGAATCTTACTGAACAAAGTCTACCCCAAAATACCTTAATTGCCTAAATTCATGATGTCATTTCATTCCATTGTTCTTAGGCTAGTCAACCACCTGGCAGTTATGCCAGGAAATAGTGTAGTGCAGTTATTTTTCTTCTTGCTTTAGAACATATACTTGATGACTTAGGTTTATGTGCATGATTAACCTTATTAACCTCAATATAACTTTTGGTCTCTTCCTGTGTATTAGACAAAACCTTTTCAAGGGATGTACTAAAATCATGGTCGCAGCCCACCTTACTGGAAAGATGGGCCAGTGGTCACTATGTAACTCTTCACAGTCATTTTAAAACAGCCCTGCAGAGTTAGGGTTGAGGCAGGGGTGGTAATGACCCATCCCTAACTCACCCTAAGGCCGTGTTCACACGGCTTATTTCGCCGCAGATTGGCGCCGTACTCCGCACCAGATTTGCGATGCAGTACGCCGCCAATCCGTCGCAGTAATTACGGTAATCCACTGTTCTCATGGATTCCGTCGTTCCACCCAGCCCGGCGGATTCGCCGAGCGGGGAGAAAGTGACATGCACATTATCCAGGCGCAATACGCGCCGTGGATAATGGAAGTCTATGGGGCCGGCGGGCCGCGCCCCCGCCCCCGCACCCGCCCCTTATTCAAGCCAGAATTGCGAGCGCAATCCGGCTCGCAATTACGGCTTGAATAAGCCGTCTGAACAGGGCCTAAGAAGCAGATCAGCGCAGTAGGAGGTGTGATACAGTGGTGTCATTATACATCCTGTGACGCTGGGTCTTCTTGGCCAGAAGATACTGGCAGCAGTGTCCTGGCGTAAGTGGCGTGATGATGTCACACCCCTCATGCCAGAGTTACTCAATGGGAGAATGTGGAGAGGTGAATATCATGTTTTAATTTTTTTGATTGGCCTATACACCTGCCTACCTACCTACAGAGGGTTATATCTACATAAATGTGGGCTATATCTACCTGTAGGAAAGCTATATACCTACCTATAGAGGGCTAGATGTACCTACAGAGGGGCTACATGTACCTTCAGAGGCCATATACCTACAGGGTGATAGATCTACCTACAGGTGTCTATATCTACCTGCAGGGGGTATATATCTATCAACATGGAGGCTATATCTACCAATAGAGGGGGCTACATGTGCCTACAAGGGCCATGTACCTACAGGGGACTATGTCTAACTAAAGGTACCTCAATCTACCAGGGGGGCTATATGTACCTACAAGGGCCTATATCTACCTACCGGGGGCATATACCTAACTTCAGGGGGCTATATCTACCTACCTACAATGGGTTTATATATAGCAACAGGAGACATATATCTACTTACATATACCTATATATAGGGGGCTTATATCTACCAACAGAGGGCCTTTATATCTACCTATAGGGACCTATAAACCTGTCTACAAGGGTCTTATATACCTACATACTAGGGGCTTAAATACAAACCAACTTGAGGCCTCTACCAACTGAGAGTTTATATATCTACTTATCTATAGGGTTAATATACCGACTTACTGATATACATATCTACCTACCTACAGGAGGCTTATATATCTATTTACCTACAGGGGCCTTATATACCTACTCCGTGTTCCTACCTAAAAGGGGGTTTACCTATACCACTTTTTAATTTGTGGGTGTATCTACATACTATATTTGGCAATCTAACTACCTACAAGGCTAAAACTTAATGCACAAATTGGAGCCCCATAGCCATTTGGGGCACAAGGGGCTCATTACTACCATTTGAAGTGCTATGGAAGGGGAGTTTGTACAGTGGTAGGAATTGGTAGGGCAGTGCTGGAAAAGTGAGACGTCTAAGATGTTTGTGTTGTAAATTCCTGAGTTGAGGCCAGGAGAAGATGTCAGGTGGCCTGGGCTGGATGGAGAAAAAAATGGAAAGAGAACAACTCATCAGAGAGGAGAACAACTCATTAGGGAAGACTTCTCCTGTGGGTCACTGGATGTAACGTTACAGTAATTACTTACAATCAATGCAGCTATAGCAGTGGTTTGCATTTGCAAAGGCGGTGTTTTTTTAACATAATGGGCAGCATGTATGAAATTTGGCGTGTTAACCCCAAATTTCATGCGCATAATAATAGCCTATAATGCACCTGATTTATGAACCTGATCTACCTGCGTCATAAATCAGGCGCATTCTAGCGATTGTACGACATTTCTGGCTCAGGTAAACCACTTTGAAAGTGGTACACCTATTCCAGCAGTAATGTGTCTAGAAATGCCGTAGCGAAGCTATAAATCTATAGCTTCGCTGCGGTTCTAGTGCACCCCCCCCCCCCCTCCGCACACACCCCAAAATCAGGTGCATTATAAAGTGCCACGGGCGCTATGTTAGGCGCCTGAAAATGGTATGTGGGACATTTAAAAATGTAGCATGCCACCCAATATGTTCCTGAAGAGGTTATATGGGATCTCTGGGGGACATTGATGCTCACCGTTTATTTATCTATTAATTCAGAATTAATTTACTTATTTTTTAACTATTTTAATTTTACATCTAAAACACAACGTAAAGCAAGCTATTACACAATAGTCATGTTACACAGTTCATCACAATAATTTAAAAATACTGCTAACTGAGCATACTAGATGAGCATTTGAATTTATCAAAAAATTGTATAATTGTCACTCATGTCAATAAGCAAATGTGTTAAAAACCAGAAAAAGGCATCACATATACAGTGCCATCATATGCCATTACCAAAGCATGCAGTAAAAAGACTTTTGATCCCTACGTCCCCGAAAACAAGAGGATGAAGCCATACAAGACTTTATTTTATACAACAGCAATGAGACAGATTTGAAATTTCCTAGATATTATAACAAATTACATATTCAAGTTTTGATAACATGGTTTGCCATAAAGAATGACTCATTATTCATATTACTCTGCAGATGGTTTTCCAATTGAGTCTTGTGTTGAACAACATCCTGTCCTTGAAACCCATTGAAAATATAGGGGTTGTCTAACTTGACAATCCAACATAGAGGCTACATTGATCACTATCATCTTTATTTACAAACAGTTGACATGTGACCACTGAATCCAATCAGTGGCCTCAGTCCATGCCATACCATTGGCATCTTGATTCCCATCAATGAGTGTTGATGCCATTAATATGACCCATGACCGCTAAGGACACTGACTGGCTACATAGAAACATAGGGCCTCATGTATGAAAACTCTCTAGATCTAAGACTTTCTCTGTTGCCCATAGCAACCAATCAGAGCTTTCCTTTAATTTTTTCAGAGTACTATATGAAATGAAAGGGGAGCTCTGATTGGTTGCTATAAACTCTGATTGGTTGCTATGGGCAAAGAAAGTCTTACACCTAGACAGTTTTCATACATGCACCCCCCCCCCCCCCCATAGACTTGCATGACTTTCTATACTGGATTGGCAGTGGATTAAAGAGATAAATACAAGTGTGAAAGGAATTGATTAAGGTGCCATTATGTAAGCATACATTTGCTCAACATACATACAGCCATCTCAGATTCTTTTGTATTTGTTTAAAAGACCTTTAATATAAAGGAGATATATTTTTGTTAAAGGGGTTGTATAATTTCATTAAATGGCCTTCAGAATAAGGGGACAGTGAAAACAAGCAACTTTGCAATTGGATGTCATTAGCAAAGTTGTCTTGTTCTCACAGTATTCCATATCTTCTGTTTCTGTAAACAAAACTTCTCCAGTGCTGGTTGGATCCCTCCTCCTTGCATTTCACTAGCTGAGAGCTCATTTACATTCTGTTCAGCTTATAGAGCTTGCATTCCTGCCTCTCACTCAGAATTAGGGTCCGTGAACAATTTCACTCTATACAGTTAGCTTCCTCCTCATTGACACTGCAGCTGTCTCTATAATCAGAAAGCAGCATTATTGTGCCACAGTGCCTTAATGCTCCTGCGTGTTGGTGCCTTATGTAAAAATGAAGGGATACGGATCTGTGCTGGATTCAACTGTGGCAACCGTCCAGCTGTGAGAGATCAGTGCTGAGTTCATGGAAGACTGTTTAGACTGAATGCAGTTATGTAAACAGCTCTTACAAAAAATAAGACTGCATAGTGAGAGGACAGTGACATGTGGAGTGGGGGGGGGCACACACTGGAGCGAGCATGAACAGTGAAGGGGGGAAGATGTCAGCACTTATTAGTTAAGAAACGCCCAGCTGGGAGGGGAAGAAACGCCCCTGAATTTCAGGAAATGAAAGGATCAAGCTTCAAGTGAACAGTCGAACTGATGAAGCGATTCATCTCCTGTAACCCCCAGGGGGTTAACGCCCCTGGACGTATACATACGTCCTGAGGATCGCGCAAACTCTAAAGTAGAGTTCACGCGATCGGCGCGGGGTGTCATCTGTATATTACAGCTGACATCCCGCAGCGTCGGCCCCGACCCGAGATCGCTCCAGGGGGGGAAAGGGGGAGGGGCGGTTAACCCCTTAATTATCGCGACCATCGGGTCGCAATAACTAAGAGAGACGCAGGAGGAGATCGCTCCTCCTGCGTCTCTGCCGGCGACAGCAGCGCACGATCCGTGCAGCTCCTGCCCTCTGCCAGACAGCACGGAAGGCATAGAATGCCTTCTGGGTTGTCTGTGACGTCACGAAGCCCGGCCGTGCCCTGTGGGCATGGCCCGGCATCGTGACTGACAGTTGTCATAGGAACCAGTGCACAGCAACAAGCTATGCACTGATTCCTATTGAATGAGGGATCTGAAGATCTCTCATTCAAATCCCCTATGGGGAAAAGTTAAAAAAAAATGTGAAAAAGTAAAAAAAAGTGAAAAACATGAAAAACATAAACACGGAAAATAAAATAAAAACACGTACACCGGCCTTTTCCCCTTTACAAACGCCGATCGCCCCCAAAAAATACAAAAATTAATAAAGTACCCAAATTTGGTATCGCCGCGTGCGTAGCGACCTGCCCTATAAATCTGTAATTTTAATTAACCCTTACGGTGAACGCCGTAAAAAAAAAACAAAAAAAAAACAATCACAGAATTAAGATTTTTGTTCATCCCGCAGCAAATAAAATAGAATAAAAGGGATCAAAAACCCCTATAAATACCAACGTTGTACCAATTAAAATGTCAGTTCATCCTGCAAAAAAAAGTCCTACCACAGCTCTGTATACGGAAAAATAAAAAAGTTATGGCTCTCAGAAGATAGCGATGTATAAATATTCTTTTACACACTAAAAACACTTTTTTTTTTTTAAAGTGCTTCAACATAAAAAACTATATAAATTGGGTATCGCCATAATCGTATCGACCCACAGAGTAAAGTTAACTTATTACGGATACTGCACAGTGAGCTCTGTTAAAAATAAAAATAAAAAACACTACTAGGATTGCAGTATTTTCTTCACTCTGCCTTCCAAAAAAACGATTTAAAACTGATCAAAAAGTCTTGTCCACCCAAAAATGATAAAAATAAAAATGTCAACTCATCCCGCAAAAAACAAGCCTGTATACAGCTCCATACACAAAAAAATAAAAAAGTTATGGCTCTCAGACTATGGTGATGCAAAAATGTGTTTTCCTGTTTGAATAAAAGTATTTTTATTGTATAAAAGCAGTAAAAAATATACAAAGTGGGTATTGCTGTAGTCGTATCGACCTGCTGAGTAAAGTAAGCATGTCATATCTAACACAGAGTGACCGCTATAAAAAAATAAAAATAAAAAACACTACCAGGATTGCTGTATTTTGTTCAAAATGCCTCACAAAAACCTTATAAAAAGTGAACAAAGTGTTGTATGCACCCATAATGGTACCAATAAAAGCATCAATTCACCCCGCAAAAAACAAGGCCCTACACAGCTCTGCACACAGCAAAATAGGACAACATGAAAACGCAATTTTTTATAGACCTAATTCTATTGTGTAAAAGTAATAAAACATAAAAAGCTATATAAAATTTATACCATTGCAATTGTACCGACCCCCATAGTAAAGTTATCACATAATTTACAGTGCACGGCGAATGCTGTAAAATTAAAGCCCAAAAAACAATGGTGGAACTGCGTTTCCCACCCCCCACCCCCCCCCATTTTCATGGCCCAATCCCAAAAAAAAAACGACGGAACACCTGTGCACCCAAAATGCACAAAACACCCCTAGATGAGATCCCTGAGGGGTGTTGAATCTAAAATGGGGCGACTTCTGCAAGGTTTCACCTGTTCTGGTACTTTGGGGGCTTTGCAAATGCGACATGGCCCCACCAAAATCTGCTTTCCAAAAGCCAAATAGCGCTCCCTCTCCCTTGTACGCCCTGCCATGCACCCAAACAGCAGTTTACACCCACATGTAGGGTATTGCCAAACTTGGAAGAAATTGCTTAACAAAGTTTTGGGGTTCTTTTTTCCAGGATTCCTTGTAAATATGAAATATTTTAAGCTAAAATTGCAGATTATTGGAAAAAATAAAATGTTTAATTTTCACAGCCTAATGCTAAAAAAAAAATTGTGAAACACCTGTGGGGTCGATATACTCACTACACACCTGTATATATACCTTAAGGGGTGTAGTTTCAATATGAGGTCTTTTTAGGGGTGTTTATTAAGTTTTAGCACCTTAGGGCCTCTTCAAACCTGAAATGGCGCCTAAATAAAATTGCATTGAAAATGAGACCCCAGAGTCCAGTAGGTGCTCCTCCTATTCTGGGGCTTATGGGTGAGCCAAATAATGCACTAGGGCCACATATGGCATATCTCTAAAAACGGCAGACCTGGGGGAATGATATTAAGTTGCATTTACCTAGTCACATTTACCGTATTCCAGTGAATAATGGATAAATATTGAAAATCTGCAAAAATAGTGAAATTTTGAATTTCACCTCCACTTTGCTTTAATTTCTGTGAAACACCTAAAGGGATAACAAACTTCCTAAACACTGTTGTACATACGTTAAGGGGTCTAGTTTCTTAGATGGCATCATTTATGGGGGTATCTAACATGCAGGCCCCTCAAAGCCACGTCAGAACTGGACTGGTCCCTAAAAAAATGTATATTGCAAATTTTCTTGAAAATGTGAGAAATTACTACTAAATTTCTAAGCCCCCTAATGTCATAAAAAAAAAGGACATTTAAAAAATTATGCCAACCTATAGTGGACATATGGTAGATGCTAGTTATAAACTATTTTGTGGCGAAAATAATTATCTGTCTTGTACGCAGAAATTTTGAAACTTTCAAAATCACAGATTTTTCTAAATTTTCATGAAATTTTTATATTTTTCACAAAAAAACAAGGATTGTATGGATAAAATTTTCTTACTAACTTAAAGCACAATGTGTCACGAGAAAACATTCTCAGAATCACATGGATAGGTAAAAGTGTCAAAAAATTATTCTCACATAAAGTGACACATGTCAGATTTCAAAAATAGGGCTCTGTCAGGAAGGCCAAAACTGGCTGGGTCCTTAAGGGGTTAATGAATGATTAAATGAGTCATAAAGTGTCTAGATTCAGTTCCTCAATCCAAAGTATGCTTAGATATATTGGTCTATGATCTAATGTTTATAAGTTAATAATGTAACCACAAGGCAGATAGCAACAGAATCAAGTGATGTGCTTAAACTATTCTTATTTCCTTTTAACTAAGTTTTGCCAAATTTAAATGGCCAGTGACCTTTTGTCAGCTAATTAACATTTCTGATATTTTATTGGTATTAAGTAAGTGGTATACCCCAGGTCTTTGGCAATAAAAAGAGCATCTTGAAGGCTCCATCCTGGAAAAGACTTGAGTAAACCCATGGCCATAGTTGCCAACTTTTGAAATTGAAAAAGCAGGAGATTGTAGTGGGCGGTGCGCGTAGTGGGCGGCGCGGCCTCGGCAAAGAATTGCATGGACACGCCCATCTTTTCGGTGTGCCATGCCCCTTCAAAAAGCCACACCCACTCCACCTAACTGCATAACGGCTTTGGAAGAAAGCCAGGTAGATGCCCTCATAGCCAGGTAGTAGCCCCCCATAACCAGGTAGTGCCCCTTACAGGCAGGTAGATGCCCCCTTGTAGCCAAGTAGATTCCCCTCTGTAGCCAGGTAGATGCCCCCCCTTTGTTAGCCAGGTAGATGCCCCCCTTTGTTAGCCTGGTAGTGCCCATTTGTTTGCCAGGTAGTGCCCCTTTGTTTGCCAGGTAGTGCCCCCTCTGTTGCCAGGTAGTTGCCCCTGCTCTGGACGATCTCCTCAGGGGAAGTGAGAGCAGCCGTGCGTCACTTCCCCCCTGCGCCGCTGACCTGTATGTACGCCGCACACCGGCGCTGTACATACAGGGGGAGGAGGGAGGAGGGAGCGATCCCTCCTGCCTCCTCCCTGCACAGCGAGACTCCGGGCGGGTGAAGCGGCCGCTTCACCCGCCTGTGGGAATGGCCCGGCGGCGCCAGAATAGCGCACCAGCGCTAACTCTGTCGCCGCAGTCAGTTAAAGAGCCGCCAACTCTGGGATGCCAACTCTGCCGGGAGGGCGGGGAGGGACCCCAATTAGCGGGACCCCCCCCCCACCAAAAGCGGGAGAGTTGGCATGTATGCCCATACCAATGGCCCTCCCTGCCTTCTGTCTCTTCCCCGTACAGGACCTTAATACATGTTAGGCTCATTACTTATGCACCTAAGTTCCGTAATGAGCCTAACACATAGGTGAGGCGCCTCGAACTTTACAGACCATTTATAAACACACAAAAAACACTTTCATACATCAGGCGCATTACACACTGAAAACGAAACTCGACAATTGACTTCGACACGCCTGCATTCATACATGTCGCCCTTAAACTCTAAAATACATTATGACCTTAAAGGGGGTAGTCCCGGTTTGGCAAATCCTCCTCACCAGCCACTCATTGCTAAGTGCGGTCTGGCCCTGCATATGAATGAGGAGGGTGGTGCTAGTGCCGTCCTCCTCATTCACTTCTATAGGAGTTCCGAGTATAGTTGAGTGCGTGCGTTCAGCTATACTTGGAACTTTCATAGAAATTAATGAGCAGGATGGCGCCAGGGCCACCCTAGTCATTCATATGCAGGGCCAGATCGCAGCTAGCAACGAGCAGCCTGTCAAAGAGGATTTGCCGAAATTGAATACTACCACTTTACGGGTTTAAGTAATTGTTTCACAGATGACCCTGAACCCTTGTTGAGGGGCGTTTTATGTTGGTGATTTTTTTAGACCTGTTTATATTTCATTTTTGTTTCCCTGTTCCTTGTATGTTGGCAATAATATTTTCTGTTCTTCATAACAGCCATAATGTTTAATTTTAAAACATTGGGCCACATGTATGAAAACTGTCTAGGTCTAAAACTCACTTTGTTGCCGATAGCAACCAATCAGAGAGCCCCTTTCATTTTTCCAGAGCACTATATGAAATGAAAGGAGCGCTCTGATTGGTTGCTATGGGCTCTGATTGGTTGCTATAGGCAACAAAGTGAGTTTTAGACCTAGACAGTTTTCATACATGTGGCCCAAGCTTGTCTTTCTGTGGTACCTGGGAGCAACAGTTAATCCTAATCAATGCCATTTGAACCTTATCAGCAAACTTATGATTAATCCCGTAACTAGGTTATCTTTATTTTATAACACTGAATTTCCTAAGACATGGCATCAGGCCCACTTACTACATAATCTTCTATTTACTGCCAACCCAGAATTGTGATGAATGAAATGAAGCACAAACCTGATAGAAGTAATGACTCTAACGCTAGGTCTGCACAGCACAGGTTTTCCGTTGGATTTTCAGCGCATTCAAAATAGTGAATCCGCCGAAAATCTGACGGTAGCCTGTGCTGCATAGACAGCAATAAAAAATGTTTTACTGTCGGTTTTAAAATCCGACAGAATGTGCTGATCCGAAAACCAACCACAGCTTTTACCGGTAGGCAGTTCGTACATTAAACATGTTGAAACTACATTTAACATCCACGACTCATAATTATGTTATTTATTAGATTGTGAGAAAGATGCTAGAATTGTAGAGCTCAGCTTCTCTCCTCTACCATATAACCCTATATATCACAGAGCTCAGCTTCTCTCCTCTATCATATAACCCTATAGCTCAGCTTCTCTCCTCTATCATATAACCCTATATATTACAAAGCTAAGTTCCTATCCTCTATCATATTACCCTATATATCACAGAGCTCAGCATCTCTCCCTCTATCATATAACCCTATATATCACAGAGCTCAACTCCGCTCCCTCTATCATATAACCCTGTATATCACAGAGCTCAGCTTCTCTCCCTCTATCATATAACCCTGTATATCACAGAGCTCAGCTTCTCTCCTCTATCATATAACCCTATATCTCACAGAGCTCAACTCCGCTCCCTCTATTATTTAACCCTATATATCACAGAGCTCAGCTTCTCTCCTCTTTCATATAACCCGATATATCACAGAGCTCAGCTTCTCTCCTCTATCATATAACCCTGTATATCACAGAGCTCAGCTTCTCTCCTTTATCATATTACCCCTTTATATCACAGAGCTCAACTACCATTCTCTGTTATATAACCCTATATATCACAGAGCTCAGCTTCTCTCCTCTATCATATAACCCGATATATCACAGAGCTCAGCTTCTCTCCTCTATCATATAACCCTATATATCACAGAGCTCAGCTTCTCTCCTCTATCATATAACCCTATATATCACAGAGCTCAGCTACTCATCCTGTATCATATAACCCTATATATCACAGAGCTCAGCTTCTCTCCTCTATCATATAACCCGATATATCACAGAGCTCAGCTTCTCTCCTCTATCATATAACCCTATATATCACAGAGCTCAGCTTCTCTCCCTCTGTCATATAATCCTATAAATAACAGAGCTCAGCTTCTCTCCTCTATCATATAACCCTATATATCACAGAGCTCAGCTTCTCTCCCTCTAGCATATAATCCTACATATCACAGAGCTCAGCTTCTCTCCTCTATCATATAACCCTATATATCACAGAGCTCAGGTTCTCTCCTCTTTCATATAACCCCATATATAACAGAGCTCAGCTTCTCTCTCTCATCATATACCCTATATATCACAGAGCTCGGCTTCTCTCCTCTATCATATAACCCTATATATCACAGAGCTCAACTCCTCTCCCTCTATTATATAACCCTATATATCACAGAGCTCAGCTTCTCTCCTCTATTATATAACCCTATATATCACAGAGCTCAGCTCCTCTCCTCTATCGTATAACCCAATATATCACAGAGCTCAGCTCCTCTCTTCCATCAGAAAACCCTATATATAACAGAGCTCAGCTCCTCTATTATATAACACTATATCACCGAGCTCAGCTTCTCTCCTCTATCATCTAACCCTATATATCACACAGCTCAGCTTCTCTCCTCTATCATATAACCCTATATATCACAGAGCTCAGCTCCTCTCCTCTATCATATAACCCTATATATCACAGAGCTCAGCTCCTCTCTCCATCTATCATATAACCCTATATATCACAGAGCTCAGCATCTCTCCTCTATCATATAACCCTATATATCACAGAGCTCAGCTCCTCTTCTCTATCATATAACCCTATATATAACAGAGCTCAGCTTCTCTCTTCTATCACATCCTTCTCTCAGATAGAACAGCATAAACTACCTGACAGGTACACTTTAAGTGCACTATAATTTTCACATTGTTTTTCCATTCCCCATATCTAAAGCAACTGAGACTGGGGTTGTGGAGGGTGATGGAAGGCTGCATTATGAATATATAAGCGCAGGTAGTAGTTCTTCACTTAGTATATTACACTTGCTCAGGTGGAAGACTGTCTAAAACCTTCCAAATCCGGTGTAGACTGATTCAGTTGTTTGACTTTGTATAAAGAACAGAAAACAGACAAGAAAAAAACATTTTTATATATAATAAAGATATCTGTGAATACGATGGGAGCCGGTATCTGACAGCACCTCTACCAAATACCCAAAGTGCACCCCATCATACTCCATGTGGTCAGTGTAACATTGACAGACATAAACATCTACCTGTTAGGCTTTGCTATAGCATCACATCAGCAATCCACGATCATGCTGTAGGAGCCATATACAGTGACATTATAGCGGCACACAACATGATAATTGGACAGGATTGGAGCCAGGGGCGGAACTACAGGGGTAGCAGGGGTAGCAGTTGCTACGGGGCCCGGTGGCTTGGGGGGGCCCCGCGGCCCCGGGTCTGCTGCTTTCACATCTCCTTCCCCGGAGATTGCGCTCCTGGGCCTGCCGGCAGTGAACACAACAGTTCACTGCGGCAGGTGCAGAGCTGCGGGGTCGGTCTGTGAAGCCAGGGGGGGGGCCGCCACCGCCATCAGGCTCCGCCCCCTTGCTTCACAGAGGCCCTCTCTTAATTGTATGCATGTCCGTGCGACGCGCATACAATTAAGATGAATGGAGGGGCAGGGAGAGTTGTGCGCTCCTTGCCCCTGCCGTACATCGCTCAGCAGGCGGCGCGGCGGAAGTGACGTCACCGCGCCGCCTGCCGAGCTTCCTGTCCTCGGCCCCAAGCCTAAAGCAGCAGGCTTGGGGCTTGGAACAGATGGAGACGCCGGGGGAGCATGGCCAGGTAAGTAATTAGCTACAGGGGGCCCAGGGGGGGGGGGGGGTCTATACCTACAAGGGGGCTCTATTACTGGGGGGGGGTCTATACCTACAAGGGGGCCCTATTACTGGGGGGGGGGACTATACCTACAAGGGGGCCCTATTACTGGGGGGGGTCTATACCTACAAGGGGGCTCTATTACTGGGGGGGTCTATACCTACAAGGGGGCCCTATTACTGGGGTGGGACTATACCTACAAGGAGGCCCAATTACTGGGAGGGACTATACCTACAAGGGGGCCCTATTACTGGGGGGGGACTATACCTACAAGGGGGCCCTATTACTGGGGGGGACTATACCTACAAGGGGGCCCTATTACTGGGGGGGGGTCTATACCTACAAGGGGGCCCTATTACAGGGGGGTCTATACCTACAAGGGGGCCCTATTACTGGGGGGTCTATACCTACAAGGGGGCTCTATTACTGGGGGGGTCTATACCTACAAGGGGGCCCTATTACTGGGGGGTCTATACCTACAAGGGGGCTCTATTACTGGGGGGGTCTATACCTACAAGGGGGCCCTATTACTGGGGGGGTCTATACCTACAAGGGGGCCCTATTACTGGGGGCGGGGGCTATACCAACAAGGGGCCCTATTACTGGGGGGATCTATACCTACAAGGGGGCTCTATTACTGGGGGGGGGACTATACCTACAAGGGGGCCCTATTACTGGGGGGGACTATACCTACAAGGGGGCCCTATTACTGGGGGGGTCTATACCTACAAGGGGGCCCTATTACTGGGGCGGGGGTATAAACCTAAAAAGGGGGCCCCTATTACGGGGGGGGCATACCTACGGGGGGGCCCCTTTTAAACTGGGGGGTCTTTTACCTCCCAAGGGGGGGCCCAATTACGGGGGGGGGGGGGGCCCAAAAACCTAAAAGGGGGGCCCTTTTAACGGGGGGACAAATACCTACAAGGGGGCCCTCAAATTACTGGGGGGGGTCTATCCCTAAAAAGGGGGCTCTATTACTGGGGGGGTCTATCCCTTAAAAGGGGGCCCTAAAAAATTTTGGGGGGGGAAAATTACCTAAAAAGGGGGGTGGGGCCCCTTTTTCCCCCGGGGGGGGGGGGTTTTATAAAAAAAACCTACAAAGGGGGCCCTTTTAAAAATTTGGGGGGGGACAAAAACCCTACAAGGGGGCCACTTTTACGGGGGGGGTCTAAAAAAACCAAAAAGGGGGCCCCCTATTACTGAAAGGGGGGGGTCTTACCTTTTTTGGGGGCCTTTTTCTGGGGTGGGGGGTCATTTTCCAAAAAGGGGGCCCTTTTTTCGGGGGGGGGGGGTTTTTCTTATACCAAACAGGGGGCCCCTATTAACTGGGGGGGTCAAAAACTAAAAGGGGGCTCTATTACGGGGGGGGTTCAAAACCAAACAAGGGGGCCCCAATTACTGTGGGGGGGTCTATACCCTACAAGGGGGCCCTTTTACGGGGGGGGTTCCTTACCTAAAAGGGGACCCCTATTACGGGGGGGGCCCTATACCAAAGGGGGGCCCTTTTTTTTTGGGGGTTGGGGGTCAATCCCCCTACGGGGGTTTTTACGGGGGGGGGCTAAAACCTACAAGGGGGCCCTATTATGGGGGGGGGACTATCCCTACAAAAAAAGGGGGGGCCCCCAATTTATTTGGGGGGGGGGCTAAAAACCTACATGGGCCCTTTTAAAACCTTTGGGGGGGGGGGACTTTTACCTAAAAGGGGGGCCCATTTTTTTAAAGGGGGGGCTTTCCTACGGGGGCCCTTTTAAAGGGGGGGGGCTCTACCTAAAAGGGGGGCCTATTCCCGGGGGGGGGACTCTACCTCCCGGGGGGGGCCCTTTTTACTAGGGGGGAAAACCTAAAACCTACGGGGGCATATTACGGGGGAGGGGGAATTTAAAACCTACAAGGGGGCATTTTTCCGGGGGAGGGGGAACTAACAACCCCGGGAGGCATTTTTAAATGGGGGGACACCCAAATTTGGGGGGCACTATTCCCTGGGGAGGGTTTTTTATACCTTAAAAGGGGCCCATTTTATTACTGGGGGGGGGGAATTTAAAAACCAACGGGGGGCACAAATTAACGGGGGGGGGAAAAATATACCTATGGGGGGGGAAAAACTTTTCCTCGGGGGGGAAAAATTAAAAAACTGGGGGGGGGAAATAAAACCAAAGGGGGGCTCTATTAAGGGGGGGGACTTTTACCTACAGGGGGCCCCAATTAATGGGTGGGGAATATCCAAACGGGGGGCCCTTAAAAAACTTAGGGGGGGAAAATTTTGGGGCCTACGGGGCCCCCTTAAAAAAAACTAGGGGGGGGGGGGAACTTTTCCTACAGGGAGCCCTAATAAAAAAAGAGGGGGGGGGAACTATTAAGGGGGCTCTTATAAAAATGGGGGAAACTTTTTTTCCCTACAGGGGAGTAAAAATTTAAGGGGGGGGGGGGGACTATTTGCCTCCCCAAGGGGCCCTTTTTTCTGGGGGGGGGGGGGAAATTTCCCTTCCCTACGGGGGGGGGCCCCCAAAATTTTACGGGAAATTTTTGGGGCCAAAAAAAGGGGGGCCCTAATCTAGGGGGGGGGGGGCCCCTTTTTTTGTATAAGTGGGCCCAAAACTACGGGGGGGACTTTTTTTGCCTAAAAGGGGGGCCCCTAATTACGGGAGGACCCTTTTCTACATCCCGGGGTTTGGCCCTAAGCTACAGGGGGCCCCCTTTTTCAAACCCTTCGGGGAAACCCCCAAAAGGTTTAACCCCCCGGGGGGAAGGGCCCAAAGCTGCCTACTTTCCCCCCCTAGTTAATTGCCCCCCGGTGTTGTTGGGGTCCCAAGTACCCCCCGGGGGCCCCCCTTTGGGTCCCCCTCCCATACCGACTGGGGGTCCCCCATTTTTTAAACCCGGGGAAAGAAATTCTTCCCTTTTTGGGCCCATTAAAAATGGGGAGTTTGTTAAATGGGGGAAAGGGGGCACTAAATTTGGGGGGAAAAAAAATGAATAAAAAAAAATTTGAGGGGGCCCTTGGGGTGTTTGTGTTTTAAAAATTTTTTACGGGGGCGGTGGGGGAAAGGGGGGAATTAAACAGGGTGGTTGGGCCCCAATAAAAAGAAAAAAAAGGGGAAATTAACGCCCTCTTCAGACAAACGTCACCTGGGGAGGCCCTAAATGTAAGAAAAAACAATTTGGCAAAAAGCACCCTGTGTATCTAATATTACCCTAAAATGGCACAAATATGGGGTTTAAAACATTTGGGCAAAGCCTTTTGAAAACGGTTATACCCCCCCTATTTTGGAAAAACCTGTTTGGGGTTAAAAACCAGTCTTTTAAAATTTTGTTAACACTTTGGTGCCTACCACAAAAAAGGTCACGGAAAGGGAGGTAATATACAGTCTGCAGGCCTGTGTACACTGGTATTTACCATTAGGGTCACTGTATGGTGGTTATTTACAGTCGGCAAAAAACCTTTGGGGAACACGGTGCCCTAAAATTTTAAAAGGGTCACGTATGGAGGTAAATTACAGTCGGGCAGAGCCTGTGTCCCTGGTGTCTACCCCAAAAAATGGTCATTTGGGAAAATGGCGGTATTTTTGGTCTTTTGGTATTGATCGAAAGGGTGGGGGGTATTATTGGGTTAAAGGTTTTTTGGTCATGTTGGTGGTTAAACGGGTTCCTTTTGCAATAGGGTTTTTGGAAATATGGTCTTGGAAATTGGGGGGATTTTTTTGGGTTTGCATTATGTTTGTAAATATGTTTTGGGTGGGTTTTTTCCCCTTTGTTTTAAAATCAAAACAGCATGTCCTGGTAATTTTTTCCATGTCAGGAAGGGGGAAAGGGAAAGAGTGGGGGTCCCCATCCAAAAAGTTCGCTATGGGGCCCGGCTTCTCAGTTTAGCCCCTGATTGGAGCTTTTTTCTGGGGGGGCCATGTTGCCCGCAAGATAAAATTACAGCTTCTGTCCCTTGGAAATTTCCCTGTGCCATACACATAAAAGGGGGTCTGAGGTTTGGACGGGCCCCCAAAAAGGGGAAAAACCCCCCGTTGGGCAATAAACAGGTTTTAGGGCAGCTTTTTTAGGGAGAAAAGGCAAAAAAAAGAGAGATAGAAAGCAAGAGGGGGTGCGCGTTTGTGCTGTAGGGGGGGGCCCCAAGAATCTTTTCCCAAAATGGTGGGCCCAAAAGATTGAGCTCCATTGGCGGCCTCGGGGCCATCCAGTAAAAAATTTTGGGTTGGGGCCTGTCACAAATTTTGCCCCGCGCCCCCCCCAATTGGGAGGCGGCAACTCGGGCCCCCGGGGGAACCCCCTTGCCGCCCGTTGGCCCGGGGTTTTGCCCCCGGGGTTTGGGGCCGCATTTGGCTCGGTACGGGACCAGGGCACTTACCGGGACCAAAATTTCCCCTGCCCTCCCGCGTCTTTTCCCCCGGCCAGTTGCGGCCCCCCGCCCCGTGCCCCTTGGGCCGCCGAGCTCTCCTAAAATTTAAAAAGGGCCAGGTCCCCAGTAATTGGCTGTTTGGAAAAGGTGCTGCCCCCCTTATAAAATTTTTTAAACCTTTCCCGGGAAAGCCCCCTTTGCCGTTTCCAAAAGCGCCTTTTACCCTATGCGGGGAAAGCCCTTCGGGTTCCCCGGGGTTGCCTTTTCCCGTGTACCATTTCCCCCCGGGCCCTTACGTTTCCGCCCAAACCTTTTGCCCCTTTCCCTGCCCTTCCGGGGCCTGCCCCCGGATTTAAAGGAGTTTGCCTGCCCCGATTTCTCCCTTTTCCCGCTGCCCCCTCGGCTACCACCTTTAAGCAAGCCCACCTCAAAAGGGGGGGGGAAACCCTGGGGGAATCCCACCGCAGAAGGCCATCCCCCCTTTCCCGGCGGGTCTGGGAAAAAAACCGGGACCCACTCAGACTCCGCCCCTGTTTTGCCTGCACCCCCCGCT
>JAODAL010025430.1:0-58653 GCA_025379985.1 Phyllomedusa bahiana | reverse complement strand
AACCTTACCCATTTTAGGTAATTAGGATTACCAAAATTATTTATTTTTCCCAAGGCCAGAATTGAAGACAAAATTTTTCAAGTTTGAACATTTAATTAGTATTTGGTACTTTTGGACTAAAACTGTATGGTCAAACGTTTTGCATACCCTTTCCACAAGCTTCTCAAATAGTTGGAGGGTTTTGGTCCATTCCCCTACAAAAAATAATGTAAACTGGGGCCATTTTTGTGGGGTCCCTTTTTTCCACCCCCTTTTTCACTTTGCCCAAATTTTTCAATGGGATTGAGATCAAGCTTTGTGAGGGCCCACTCCAAAACACGATTTGGGTTTACCCTTAACCATTTTTGAACCATTTGGCAGTATGTTTTGGGTCATTCCCCATTTAAAAAAACCCATTTCCGCCTAAGTTTTAATTTCCCCTGCGATTCCTGAATTTGCTTTCGTATGCCACATAATCTTCTTTCCTCATGCTCCACATTTAGTGAAGTCACCACCCCTCCTGCAGGCAAACAACCCCACTCAGATGCCACCACCCCTTGTTTCACAGGGGGGAGGGTTTTTCTTTAGCCTTCCAAAAAACCCTTTTCCTGCAACGTAACGATGTCTTTAGGGCCAAACATTCAATTTTATTTTGTAGACCACGGGACAATCCCCAAAAAATGTAGGTTTTTGTTCCTTTTTACTTTTTCAAAATTAATCTTGATTTTATAGTTTCTTTGGTAATGGTTTTTTTCCTGGCAAGAGTCCTTTCAGCCCATGTTATTATACCTTTTCCTGGGGGAATGATACAACAACCAGTTTCCGACGAAATTTCACAAGGTCTTTTGCTTTTTTTCTTGGGTTGATAAGCACATTCAAAAAAGCACATTCACCTCAAGACACAGAACCCATCTCCTTCCTGAGGGTATGAGGCTGACACCCCATCTTTTGTACAAGAACAGGCACAGTCAGGTTATCTGGAATAGCCCCAAAAGATACCAATTTCTTCAAGTCCACAATTTCCTTCCTGACATCTTGGCTGATTTTTTTTTAGATTTTCCCCAAAATTTTTTTTACCCAGAATAGTGTTTTTCTGGTTTATAAAAAAAAAAAAACATCCATGGGTGTCTCTTTTTACTAAGTTCCAAAAAAACCAATCAAACCCCTCCAAAGACATATTTCATCATGGGGGCTGTCCCAAATTGTTTTAAACGCATAGAACCTAGTGTAGTAAATTTCTGATTTTGCAGAAAGTAAAAAAATCCTTAAAAATCTCTCTCTCTCTCTCATTTTTATTTGGCAAATATAAAAAATTTGGTAATCCTAATTGACCAAAAGGGGTTTATTCTGATTTCATGTCACTAGTAAAAAAAACATGCATAGGTTTTTAATATAGTGTATGTAAATTCGGGTTTCAACGAAATACTATATCTTTTATCTATATCATTAATATAATAATAAATAAAAAGTAATATATTACACACACACACCATATAAAATAAAAGATAGATGGAATATAGATAAAAGGAAATAAAAAATAAGGCAACATACCTTTAAAAACAAAGCAAATCTTAGTCTGAAAAATAAAAACACAGGCATATGTTTCAACGCAGGAACTACCTGGTAAGCAGGATTCGGAGTGACAATATTAGCTTCTTGTTAGACCTTTGGGTCATTTGCTTTTTTTCTCTATGCCCCAAGCACAGTACACTAGATTATAAATTTTTGATTCCATTTTAAACACTACATTACATGCCCATATACAATTTCTGAAGTGTACAAAAACCCTGATCATATCACTAGTAGAAGTTATCTTGTAACTTATCAGCATATGGAAGTCATAGCTATGATACATTTTGTTGGTAAAAATGTTCTTTTAAAGTGTCTTTAATAAACGTAAGTTTTGCAATTCTTTCTCTATATTGAATTAGAGCAAAGATCCCATACATATGTCAGAAAAACACATCAAACTAACTTTTACATAACCTGATCCATGCAAGGAAAAAAAAAGCATATTAACGTTTTGTAAGCAATAACCATGGACCCTTCAGAACAGTCACAGCTACTGTTACCACACAAGGAGACAGGGAAATGACTTGCCAGAAGAGCGCATGGTTTGTACAACGGGACTGTTGTATTTCCTCCCCAGGATGGGCTCCATGCCAAAACCACATTATTAAACTGAAAAGTGGATGGAGATGCAACAAGCAAATCTAAATTCAGAGCGTATGTTCTACATTAGCTTAAACATCCATATGACTGTATAGGGAATGGAATGACAATATGACTAGTGCAAAAACTACTGCTTCGTATAACAGTGATAAATATTAAAAGTGATAGAGAGCATGCAATTAAACTCTTTAGCTATCTTTCTATTCAAGGGATTAAACTATGCAATATTGCATTTCTGTATAATCATACACTACGGAGCCAGATAGCACATTTCTTAATATTATAGTGTTGGAAAAAATACAAAACAATAATCATCAGGTAATAAGGGGTCAGTGTAATTAAGGGCACAACACATAGATTTTTCCCAAAAAATTAAAAACTAATTTTTTAAAAACATCACGTTTGGAGAGATATAACGCATAAGCCAGGTTCACATCTGCATTGTAAGTTCTGTTCAGAGCCTCGGTCACAGTGGTGGAACCGGATCCAGTCTATGATGGACACCAACGGTGCCCAATGGACCCCACCGACGACAATGGGGTCTGTCAGGTTTCTGTCTGTTTAATGGAAACAATTGGCAGTAGGCTGCGCTACTTTTTCCAGTTTTTCAGAATTTTTTTTTTGAATGAAAGGTTAAAGCTCTGAATAGAACTTCCCCGAGAGTGAACCCGCAAAAAACCAATAACTGTACGACGAAGTCCACCCAGTGTGTACTGTGCGAGTGAAAGCGGCAAAAAACCACAACGAAGGAAGGAGAGTAAAGAAAAACATCAGCACAGAATATTTTAAGGGATATACATAGATGCACGCCTTGCCAGACTTGTTCAAACTCTGTAATTTTGCGCAATAAAAAATTTTTATTATTTTCAGTTCAATCAAGAGACTTAGGAGCACTTACTAAATAATTACCCAATTATTTACCCAGTATCACCAAATTTAAGGGAGGAAGGGTAATACACTGATTCTTCTCTGCTATAGAAGGAACAATCTGTTGATTTGAACCAAAGGGTGCCTTTTTAACATTGGGCCACTGGTATGTGCCAAAACACTGGTCACCAACTTCATGGGAGTCTTGAGCGATGCCCAGAAGTTTTCAGGTCTCACTTGTGTAGCATCAGGTAAGTTCAATAAGACAGAAACAAGGAGAGTACCAAAAGTGCACGCAAAAAATGAAATGTACGGGAGGAGGGGGGTGTCCTGATTCCGCTTGTCTCCACCTGTGTTCCCAATAGTATAGCATGCTATACAAAGTACAATGGGAAGTAAAATTAAAGGCATTGTGTCACTTTAGATATTGATGGCGTATCGATAAGATATGCCATAAATGTCTGACAGGTGCTCGGCCACACTCAGAACTTGACCACCTCGATGGAGAGGTTCTCGAGATAGGTGCGGGTCCCAAAGCTGGGACCCACACCTATCACACATTGATAGCATATCCTATTAATATGCCATCTATGTCCATAATGAATCAACCCCTTTCAGTGACAGTGCCATAATTTGCTAAGATCAATACAAAAGCAACATTAATAAAAATCAAACATACATTCTCCCACACCTATGGACCTGACTCAACCTACGTGCACCATACCAGGTGCTTATTAAAGAAGGCTTTACATATATGAGCCAGAAACATTCTTCTAGTCTGGATATGATATTCACATTACTTGCGTGTTTACCAATTTTGGAGGAATGTTACTATTTTGGAAGGGAGAGAAATGGACCGCACATCCTCACACTATACGTTTATCTAATGCTTCTCAGCAAAACTTTACAAAAAACGAACAGGAGGAGTATACTTTTTGATCAAAACGTATAGGCCCAATTGCCACTTCACGGCGACCTCTATAAAGTGGGTCCCTACTCTAAATGGGGGTAACAGTGCATGGCAGCTACCATCGCAGCAAAAACCACACAGATGAGGAGCACAGCCCAGTGGCCCAACAGGACCACTGCTGCCAGACCTAGCCCCCTGACTCTGGACTGCACCACCTCACCAGCACAGCATCACAGCAGCAATGGCCGCCACGCAGCACCACCACCACAAATGGAAAGGTAGACACTGCTCACCTTCCCAGGGCTCCTTGCAAGTAGACTGAAAGAAACAGAGCATTACCCTTATACATACTACTGCTAATTAAAAACACCTGGGCCAAATGGGGAGGAGTGCTGGTCCATGTGTAAAAAGAGATCTACATATATATACAAACTTGGAAGGGAGAGTCATGAACCGCACATGAGGATGTGCAGTCCATGCCTCTCCCTTCCAAGTTTGGAATGTTACTATTATTGACATAAAATAAAAAAAATTCTGAAAATGAACAAGCATCCTACTGGTGTGCCGTGGACTACTTTCTTCTACATAGATCGATTGGTAACCCCTCCATGTAGCCCCCAGATTATAATTTGGTGTGCAGACTCAGAACAATTCTAGATCAATTTATAACATGACAGCTATGGGGGACCTGTTTTCAGACAGATAGCAACAAATTCTGATGAACTAAGCCAACTTAATTATGGGTCCACCATGAGGCTGGTTCTAATATATCTGAATACTACAGCTTAAACGGTTCCGGCATCTTTGGTGACTAGAGTACCACAGCATACTACATGATTTGGACAAAATCTGTAAACTGTAAGGAATAATAGGGATAAGGCAAAATAAGGAAAAATATTAGACATCACGTGAAAGATTTGTAAAGACTGAGGTCATAAGTTTAAAAAGTTTTCTATCTTCAATATATACTCGGGTCTTCTGGTCACTTAGAGGGGTTGTCCAGTTCTTTTCTTACTATTAATTATGCTTGTTATTGCCTCTGTATTTATAGAATTGATTGATGTGTTATATTTTTGCATTTGTGCATTTTTTATATAAACATAGTACAGACTGTCATGACCATGCCTGTTCAGGCTGCAGCACTGTACTCTGTCCGTAAGGTACAGCATAGACTGTGCTTTTGGCCATGATTAGTACCTGTATTGTGCATGTACTTGCACCATCTGAACACAGTCTGATTATGTGCTGACTGGGGTGCGATTGACCTCTCCACCACACCAGAGGGCAGGGTTGCAGATCGTTCTGCTTGAGTGGTGAATGACAGCTGCTTTCACCACTCTCCTTGCCTGTTTGTCTATGTGGTCTTGATGTCAGAGGGAAGTTCCTATCATGCCTTGGAACCGGACTCTGACATCCCTTATTAAGACCACATTTCCTTTTGTCCAGTCCTTGTGGCAGACTTGTTCTTGAGCTAGCATTTCTCACTGGATTGTTTATTGGATTTCCTGACCCTGTGCCCGCCTTCATGATATCCTTTTATTGCCTTCCTCTTTTGTACCTTTTCTGCCTTCTCTGGTTCTGACCCATTTTTGTCTGATCTCTCTACATTGTGTTTGCCTGTTCGGTCTTTGTTCTGTTTTTCACCTTACCCTGTGGAGGGGCTGTCGTCTAGTTGTCGCCTACCACCTAGGATTGGGCCGGCAAGTAGGCAGGGACACCACTAGGGGGGCTTAGCGCTAGGGCTCACTGTCTGTCTTTGCTGCTAATGTCCTAGCAATAGACCACAGTAAGAATTTTTAATACGAATAATAATAATAATAATAATACAAAACGGACAACCCCTTTAATACAACTGTTGCATCTAGCACCAGTAGAGCCGCCGTCTTTAGCCTCCGTCTTGCATTACTAAAATAAGCTGTGTACATGAATGAGACAAGAGTAGCCAGGTCAGATCTTAGTGACCTAGATAACTTCTGACAAGAGAATAGGCTAAACAGCGGTTTAATGGTGGCTCCATTGTGAACGGGTTGAGCATCAGCTAGGACAAGCCAGCATGATCACTTCTGCAATCTGCACTTTCCCATGATCCAGTAGATGTGCTATATTCAGTGGCAACATCAGCGGAGTCTTCACATACAAAGCAAGTTTACTTAAAAGCTATGCTAATAATTATTCTTGGAAAGGAAACATTAACTTTTGCAAGTTTTCAGCTTGTTTCCAAATCCAGTTTCCAGAACACAAACATTAAACATATATATTGCTAAAAAATAACTATAAAATAAAAAGAATTTGGAATAAATTAATCTGTGTGACCTTCTGTGGGTTAACAGTCTAGTTTCTACCCTGTCTCCATTTCTCTTCAGGAAAAGGATTTCCCACGGAAACTATCTTCCTACAGCAACCTCAACATTTCAGCCAGCTCACAAGAGAGTAAAAAGCAAACAGAATGCAGATTTTCTGTTATTTTCTATTTAGTACTTTACTACTAAACTATATACAACGGACATACAATCATTTGTAGTGGATAAAATAAGTATTGAACATGTCACCAATTTGTTAAGTAAATATATTTCTAAAGGTGCTATTTACATGAAATTCTTACCAGTTGTATCAACCTATCCAATCCACACAGGCCAAAAAATCAAACCATAGATGTTCATAAATTGAAACATGTGTAATAATGAGAAATGACACAGGGAAAAAGTATTGAACAGGCTTACTGAAATTTATTTAATACTTCATACAAAAGCCTGTGTTGGTGAGGACATGGAGAAACTAGTCATATGCATTGCTCGGGTGGGATTTTGGCCCACTCTTCTACACAAACATTCTTCAAATCCAGAAGTTTACGTGGGCTCTTTCTATGAACTCTGAGCTTTATTTCCCTCCATAGATTTTCTATTGGATTCAGATCAGGTGATTGGCTGGACCATTCTAGCAGCTTTATTTTCTTTCACTGAAACCCATTGATCCTTGGCTGTGTGTTTGGGATCATTGTCTTGCCGAAATGTCCACCCTCGCCTTCGCTTCACCCTCCTGGTAGATGGCAACAGATTTTTATCAAGATGTCTCGGTAAATTTTTCCATTCATCCTTCTTTAATTATATGAAGTTTGCCAGTGCCGTATGCTGAAAAACAGCCCCACACCATAATGTTCACACCTCCATACTTCACTGTTGGTATGATGTTTTTTGGGTGCTATGCAGGGCCTTTTGCCCTCCAAACATGGTGTGTATTATGGCATCCAAAGAGTTTAATTTTGTTCTCACCTGACCAGACTATATTCTCCCAGTATTTCACAGTCTAAATTTTGTTGAGCATACTTTAAATGTGCTTGAAAATGCTTTTTGTTCATCAATGCAGTATTATGTGGTGAGCGTGCATATAGGCCATGGAGGTGGAGTGCATTACTTATTTTGTTTGAAACAACTGTACCTGCTAATTTCAGATATTTCTGTAGTTCTCCACAGGTGGCACTAGACTCTTGGATAACTCGTCTGAAAATTATTTTTGTTTACTCATCTGAAATCTTGCGGGTAGCACCTGGTCATTATCCCTTCCGTGTATACGCCGGAAAGAAGTGACATGTCACTTCTTTCCCCCGGCGTTCAATATGAGGCAGGGAAGACGGCAGGTAATCATAGCTCTATGACTACCATAATTACAGGGCGTATTTCAGGGCGCATTGCAGCACAATTGTGCCCCAAGATACGCCCTGAAATAAGCCGTGTGAACATACTCTAACAGAAGATTGGTGGAAGGCAAGGACTTCGTAAAATTAAGTCACAGTAAAGTATTTTCTAGGATCTATACAAAGGCAACTTACTAAGTAGTGTCATGGCAAGACGATATAACAAGATGATAACAGAAGACTGGTGGACAATGAAAGTCTTCCAGAAACAGTCAATATTTGAGCTGTGTAGACAGGTTCATAATTTTATTTACTTTTTTCCTGACATAGAAACAATACGAAGAGGTGTAACAGCAAGATTCGTATTCAATTAACACAGTTTCTACAGTCAACAAATGTAGCATCTTTGTCAAATAATGTATTACCGTGACTCCAATGCCCTTTTTTAAGCCTATAAAGCTGAGAAAGCACGATTGCAGAGAGGTGGGGAAAATCTGGCCCATGGTCTGTATAAGGTCTGCAAAATGATCTGGTTCGAACCTGTGATCCATGTCGCCAAGTCAGCAAACAAGTGCCAGGAGCTTTAGAGACCAGCACATGTGTAGTAGCAAATCTTACTCATGCTGTTCCTTCCTGATGTACTACTTCGCATGTGCTAATTTCTGAAGCTCCTGGCACTTGTCTGGTGATTTGGGGGACATCGAGTGCATCAGTAAGAACTCTAGTCAATGCCCCGATATTCTATTGCATATCGGAGAAGAAAAAATATATACACATCATAGTATGGGGGGAATAGCGACTTGGGAATCAAGGACTTTAGGACCAACTGTAGTCTATGTCACTTTTACCCCGATATGTTACTACACATCAGGGAAAGCGTGGTCATTATACGGGGAACAGCGACTCAGGCAGGTTGCATGTAAACCCAGGAAGGAGAGGGAGGGATATCCAGCATTTAAGTAAAACTCTTGTTGATGTACTTGTCGGTTCTGTGCTTGTGCTAATCAGGGAGAGAAGCAATTTCAGCATCACATTAGGGGTAAGTTAATGGCCAGCGAATGCATATAAATAGTCATATCAGAAAAGAGGTTCTCCACTCCTGAGTTAACAGTTTAAATGACACAACTAGTTATTTTAAATTCCTTATCTAATATGGAATCCTAAGTTTCATACAATATGAGAGCATCATCACTTTTCCTGGTTGTTGCCACTCATCTCTCAGTTTCTACTCTTTGGAGTTTACATAAAATCTTATGTTGCTAGCTGAAAACTGTCAACAAGATGCTCTTGACGGGTGCCATCATTAGGAATCTGATCATCTCCGCCTGTGATCGCATACGAGAGGAAGCTTGAAGTAAAGACCATCGGGTCTCTTGCCATATAGCAATAAAGTCTCGAACTTGGTCATCCACGGCAGGAACATCCGAAGAAGCAGACGGGGGGGGGGAGGGGGGGGAGGAGGGTGTCCCCAGGGGAACACATTGGAGGTCACTGGGTGCAGCCATGATCAGAAATTCATGAGGAGCAATATGTCGTGGTGCAGAGTCTAAGCCAGCGACATCAGGGGCACGGGAGTGGGCATCAGCCTTGATATTTGTAGCTGCTGGTCAGAAGTGGATCAGGAAATCAAACCTGGAGAAGAAGAGGGACCATCTAGCTTGCCAGGGGTTCAAGTGTTGTGCTGTCTGGAGGTATAACAGATTCTTATGGTCGAATATGGTGAATATGTTGACCAAGTGATGAGCACCAGCCACTAGATAACGCCATTCTTACAAAGTCAACTCAATGGCCAGCAATTCTCAATCCCGTATAGTGTAATTTCTCTCAGCAGGGAAGGTCTTCTGTGTGAGGACCACACCTACTCCTACAGAAGAGGCATCCACTTCAAGGAAGAAGGGCTTCTCTGGGATGGGTCTAAATAGGATAAGTGCGGAGGCGAATGCAGACTGGCAGGTGACCAAGATTTGGGATTTCTATTCTTCTTGGTAACAGCCACAATAGGTGTCATCACTGCAGTGAAGTTTGGAATAAATTGCCGGTAATAGTTGGCAAAACCCAGGAAGCACTGTATGGCCTGTGGACCGCAGCCATTACAGGACAGAAGACAACTTGACAGGGTACATCTGAAGTCCTTTGGCGCAGACAATGTACCCAAGGAGTGGTAGGCTGTTCTGTTCAAAGACACATTTTTCAAGCTTGGCATAAAGTTGGTTGCTCCGTAAGTATCTCAGAACCTGGGGCACATGGGCACAATGAACTTCAAGACTAGGCGAGAAAATCAGGATGTTGTCCAAGTACACAACAACACACGAATACAGAAAGTCTTTGGAAATGTCATTAACAAATTCCTGGAAAATGGCTGGAGTGTTGCAGAGGCCAAGGGCATCACCAGGTATTCAAAATGTCCATCATGAGTATTGCGGGCAGTCTTTCATTCGTCTTCTTCACAAATTCGAATCAAGTTGTAGGCCCCCTGCAAATCGAGCTTCATAAAGACTCTGGCTCCCTGCAGTCGGTCAAAGAATTTGGATATCACAGATACCGGTTATTAATGGTAATTTCATTTGTACCCCAACAGTCAATGAAGGGAAGAAGAGAACCATCCTTTTTTCCCACAAAGAAGAACCCGGCACCGACTAGAGAGGAGGACCTGCGGATGAATCCTTTTTGGAGATTCTCCTTTATATAGGCCGCCATGGCCTGCGTCTCAAGCAGAGACAAAGGGTAACTTCTGCCCCAGCTAGAAAATCAATAAGACAGTCATAGGCATGGTGAGGTGAAAGGGTCTCAGCCTGTTTATCGCAGAAGACATCTGCATACTCGTGATACGGTGAAGGTAGCCACAGGAATGACAGTCTTGTCCCCAACGTATGACCTCGCCCATTTGCCAATTGAGCACTGGAGCGTGACACTGTAGCCATGGAAGACTGAGAAGGACTGTAGAGGAGGAGCAGGGTAACACATAGAAATACATTTTTTCTTTGTTCAACACCCTGACTTGGAGACTTAGAGGCTCAGTATGGAACTGTATAGAGTCATTCACCATTAATGGAAGAAATAACCAGAGGCTTGACAGGCCGGACCATTGAGAGCAATATTTAGAGACCAGAGATGCGTCAACGAAATTCTCGACTGACCGTGAAACCACAAAGGTGGAGACTTGGAACATAACCCCAGAAGGGGTGCATAGCTGGGCCGGCATGGTCAGATGTGGAGAGCTAGTATTTACACCTAGTGTCGCCTCTCCCATGAAGCCTAGGTGCGGGAGTTTTCCAAACACAATGGACAAGTGGACTCTGCCCACTTGCATGGGTTCTTCAGAGGAAGCCATTGGCGGAGGCAGTGGAGGCCTTTGAAATAACAGAGCAAGACGGAGGAAACAGCGTGGCCGGACTGATACACTTTCTTAGCGGAGCTCTCTCTTTCAGTGAAGCGAATGTCAATGCGTATAGCAAGACAGATGAGGTCACTCAGAGATGACAGGAGGTTTGAACCTGTCAGCTCGTCTTTTATTGTGCCCGTGAGGCACCTCCAGAACATAGCGACAAGGGCCTCGTTACTCCACAACAGTTCTGTTGCAAGCATTCAAATTGCTATGGCATATTGCCCAACTGCGGAGGACAAGCAGTCACTGTGGAACATGTACTGCAGAATTTGTCAAGGAAGGCAGGGAGGTTATCAATCACTAGATTGTTTCTGTTCCAGAGGGGAGAAGGTCATGCCAGAGCTTCCCCGTAGAGAAGACTGACCAGGAATGCCATCCTGGAGCATTCAGTGGGGAAATGGTTAAAGAGTTCCGTGTGCATAGAACACTGCATGATAAAGCCCTGACAGGCCTTAGGGTTCCTGTCATACTTGGTTGGCAGAGAGGTGAAGCTTGGAACCAACAGACACCACAGGAACCGTAACAGCAGCAGGTGGTGATGGTGGGTGTTGGACTGTAAGGAACAGGTGCATCATGGTGGTCATCTGGTTCACATATTGCGCTTGCAGGGCAATTAGCTGAGAGTGCTGAGCAACCACCATTGTGATATCCCGCATACTTTGCAGGGACATCGAGAAGGAATCCATGGCTGTATCTAACTGTAACGGCTGCTGGACTAGACGGTAATAATCGTTCTTGTGTGGATCCACTGGACCACCGCAAGCGTTGGTGTGAGCCACGTCAGGGAGCGGAGTCTAACTGGCCCCTGGTTATCACCAGAGATAAGGCAAGAGACTCCCAGTTCGCTACCCGTGAGGCGACTTGCTTGCGGAGGCGGCTGTGGTGTAGTGTGATACAAAATCACAAGGTGGGCTCGTGATCGGGGACAGGTAGGATGGTCAGGGCTGGCAGCAAATGAAACGTGGTCAGTGGATGGAGGCGGAGGTCTGGGTACATGGTAAGAAAAGAACAGAATGTAATAATTTCTCTAAGGCTCAGAAGAGGTAGCCAAGAAACATAGGGTCAGCCCCTGGCAATAAGCGAATTACCGGCGCAATGTCCCTTTAAATTTCACTGAGCTGGTGCAGACCGTGGCACCACTCATCCCCGGCAGCATGTGGGGGAGAAGAGTCACAAGTGCACAATTAGTAACAAACAGTAGATCTAATCAGTAATTAGTAACAAACAGTAGATCTAATCAGTGTATCAAATAAATTAGTGTTACTGTCTTCCAGACAAGAAACTAGTGACAGCTGCTTCATTTCAAGATTGTACCTAGAACAATTTCAATACAAAGAAAAGCCAAAAACAAAAAGATGAGTGTAATGGAGAGGAGAGTGGACTATGTCACATTTCCGTGAATTCATCCACAATAGCGAAAAAGCAAATATTAGCTGTAGATATTCATTCGACATATTCTACGTACCTGCTGAGTAAACATGTAGTCCATCATATTGTCAGAGTGAAGTCTGGAGTCCATCACTTGAGAACTAATACTTCTGTGTTATTTTTTTCTCCTGACTCTCAATGACCACTGAGTACTGGATTATTTGGACTAATAAATAGGAATGTATTACTGTATGAATTATGTGTATTATATTAGCTATATATTAATATAGTTAAATAAATAAATAAATAAATGTGCCATCTTATTAAAATGTATATCCGTCATGAAATAGTGGATGTTCTTTGGCTTTCTTATAAACCGGTACATAAAAGGGAAAACCAGGCAAAACAAACTTCTAACATAGTTACATAGTTAGTACGGTGGAAAAAAAGACACATGTCCATCAAGTCCAAACCAAGGGTGGGGACATGTGGGTGAAGGGAGGGAGACAAGAAAGAATCAATGCTTTGACAATTTCTTGTCTAAGCACTCCATACCCACTATGCCCTAAATTTTGTTTGTTTTTGAAAGTTTTATTTGATGGACTGTCTGGCTATTGCAATTTTACTTTTTGTATATTGTTGTTGATTTTTCTTAAAATAATTGTGTGGATTTAATCTTTTTTATTGCATGCTAAAGATTTGAAAATATATAGTATGCCCTATAATTTTTTGTTTTTTTGCTATGTGTGCATGGGGCATTGAAACTATACTTTGTTGTGTATTGTTAGTAGATTTTCTTAAAAATAATTAAGAAACAAACCACAAAAAATATTATACTGTTCAATGTCTAGTTTTCAGAAATATTCCCAATGTGGCCCTAATCTTGGGTCTAGGCCGAGAAAAAGAAGAAGCTTTCAAAATACAAATTTTGCTTGAAAATGTTTCAGGCCCCACTACACACTTGATGTGGTACTTAGCTGCCAGAACAATAAGAAATCCCCGGAATCATCCCCATTTTGAAAACTAGACCTCTTAATGTATATAGCAGGGCACAAAGAAAAAGGATCAACCAGTGGCTTTCACAACAGAGATTTTGCTTAAAAAAGTTTCAGGCCGGTGGGGCGTGGCTTGGCATGGCCGTGTGAAGAAGCAGCTTTCAGTGCTCCTGCAGTTTCCCTAGCAAAATCCGACTCCATCTGCTCATCAACATGGGGAAGACCCATAAAAAAGGGAAGAAAGACCCCCTGTCTACAAAGGACCCTACTCAAAGTGCCATTGGACAGTATTTCAGCCGGTTCTCGGTCCTAATGGCCCAGGAAGACGCCGGCAGCTCAGAGGCCCTCCAAGATGGCGTCCCAACTACAACAAGGACCACGCCTGTGCAAGTGGAGCCCCCGCAGCCTGCATTACCTTCCACCCGCTCTGGTCGTCGTAGAGGAGGTCAGGAGATCCTCAACGCCGCCTCGGCCATCGACACCCCAATAGCTGCGGTCACCAGGAAGCAGCCGCCGCGGACTCCGATGCGGCCTCCGGCTCAGCAGGGGGAAGCAGCGCTCCTGCGCGCGGGTCCTGCCGCCAAGCAGCTCGGGGATGCGGCGCTCCCCTCCTCAAGTACTGGAGCCCCAGGAGCAACGTGAAGCGCCGCTGATCACCGTGCAGCCCGCGGCCCTGTCTGCCCAGCCGCAATCTGCCTTGAGCCCGGGAGCGGCTGAAGCAGGGACTTCAATCCGCACAGCAGTCTCTCCCAGTATGGTGGCTCCGGCGCTCCCTCCGTCGCAGGACCAGGGATGGCGGCCCAATCTGCCCACCTCAGCTCCTCAGATGCAGGTACAGGGGATGGGGGACTGTATTATGGGACAGAGTCCCCAAAGCAATGCCGCGATCTCTCCCGGCCTAACCCTGCAGGCTGAGGGACTGGAGCCCATCAACTCCCACCAGGACTCTGCTAACAGGCCTGCTGCAACCCAGGGCTCGCTCCCTCTGTCACCGGCCCTCGTGCCCGCACCACAGCCCTTATCAGGCAACCTGAGTCTCATGTGCCGCGGGGCTGATGAGGACATGGCCTCAATTCGGGCTAGCAATACAGGGGTACCCCTGATTGGCGCACAGGTGAATTCCTCTCCTAACTACCAGGAGATCCTGCCTCGTACCCAACAGGGCCCAGTCGTCACCTATGCAGCTCCGCTACCTGGCACCCCAGATCCCTCTCCCCTGGAGACTCCGGGGGCTGTGGCATGGTCTGACCCACCCGTGTCCACTCTTCAGGAGGATAACGTGATCACTCCTTCAGGAATAAGGGGCGCACCTTCACCGACATGGTCCACTGGATCTTCATGGAACGACCCTCCTGCTGGCGGGAGTCGGTTAGCCTTTCATGGGACCCAAAGCCCATCTGTTCAAGGAGCCCCACACTCCGCTTCATGCTCGCCTGCCTATCCTAGTAATATTAATGAGTCGCACATGTCTCCGGACTTGAACTCTCGTAATGGCTTGACTATCGGGTCGCCAGTGGCTTCCTTCTCTCATATGGGCACTAGTGCTACCTTGGCCTGCAGCCCCTCTCCAGCGTTGTCCGAGACCTCGTCCCCGACCAGCCAGAAACTTGTAACATTTGCTGACCTTCAATCTTTAATACAAGATCTCCCCACTCGCCAGGACATTTCTGACATGGTGTCACATTTAGTGAGCGAGAGTAGAAAGGAGTTTGCTGACTTTCGTTCAGATCTCTCATCGATGTCTGCTAGAGTAGACACCCTGCAACAATCTCAGGAATCCTCTTCCTCCTCATTGTCTGCTCTACAAGAAGTAGTTCAACAGCACTCGACTCAGCTATTCCACCTACAACAACACCTAGACGATGTGGAGAATAGAGGCCGCAGAAACAACCTCCGAATACGGGGCCTCCCGGAGGCAGTGGCCGCCTCCGACCTATATTCCACCATTTCTTCAATTTTCAACGAGATTCTGCAACGTCCCTTGAATACTTACATTGAGCTCGATAGAGTTCACAGGGCTCTACGCCCCGCCAACAACGATCCCAATCATCCCAGAGATGTGATTTGCCTTGTCCACTTCTTTGTTCTCAAGGAAGAGATCTTGCAGCGGCTCCGTAAAGGTCGTTCTGTCACTTACAAAGGACAATCCATGCAGATCTATCCGGACCTTTCACGTCATACATTAGCGCAACAGTGGCTAAGTTAAAAACCCGTTCTCAATGCCCTCCGAGAAAGAAGTATTCCCTACAGGTGGGGGTTCCCATTTGCTCTAATTGCTCGCCATGCAGATCGCACCCACATCCTTCGCTCTCAGAGGTACTTCCTAGTTTCTGTACGATTTGCAGATTCACTGATATTTCTTTTTGCCGTACTATGCCCTCAATCCCCCCTTCTTCCACGGCAGAGATTCGGTGTCACGGGCACCACGGGATTATCAAGTGGGCGCGATCCACAGGTCTCCCGCCCAGAAAGTCCGGGGGAAAGACCCCTAAGCGTAAGATTACTGGTCTCGGGTGACCCTCCTACTGACTCGATCTCACCCAGGCCAGCCACAGGAAACCTGAGTTGTTGCTTAACTTCTTTCAACTTGGGAAATTACCCGTGTTGGTATCACTGTCTAGACTTTATTCATTTTATCTTTGTCGGATGTTATTACTTACTTTTTTTGTAATTTCTTAACTCTGGGAGCTGCATGGAACCATGCCTGCCCTATACGCTACTCCCCAATAGGCTATGGGAGCCCCTTCAGCGTACCGCTTCGCGGTGGGATGGTACACCCCCGGGTTTGTAATATGTCGTTTAGGTTTTTTTTTGCAGGATACTACCCCCCCCCCCCTGCTTAGTGTTTTTTTTTCTTTTGTCGGTCTCCCGTATGACTCCATCAACCTATTCACCTCCCTATTTCCCCCACCCCCTTGCTACTCTTATGGTATCAGATGAGGTACCGGGGTAACTTATGTATGTCGTATCTTCCCCCAATACACTTATAATGGGGGACCTTAATGTAGCATCCTTTTTATGCCAAGGGCCTTAATATCCCACGAAAAGGTCCAAATTCTTACCACTCTCAATTGTATAAAGTACACATATTGTGTTTGCAGGAGACCCACTTTAAATCAGATGCGAGCTCAGTCTTAAAGCCTAAATATGTTATCCCCACTGGCATTTTGCCAATAATTCATCTTTCTAAAAGTAAAAGAGTCGAATTTGCACCATCCACAAGCTCTTTTACCCGCACCAGGTGGTGAACTGCGTTAGTTGATGCAGAGGCCAGTTATATTGATACTGACGCTTTCTATTCATGGGGACGCCTGTTTCACTATAGTCAAATGTTTTTGCCTAACAGGGACAGGTTCTCTGTTTGCAGGTCCTAGATACCTTACATATCTCATGTTCATGGGGCACCTTAACTATTTTGTTGGGACCTAACCTCACATTTAGAACCCACATTGTGATCAGTTCGACAGGCCGATCATCAATATCCTATTCGGCTATGATGAGAAAGTCAAAAAGCTCTACTAAGATTTTCAGTTGTGTGGATGCTGGTGGCTTCATACACCCTTCCAGAATAGAGGTTATAGTTTCTTCTCTCCCCCAATAAACAATATGTAGAATTGACTATATCTCAAGCAAACAAAATGCCCTTCTCATGGCTGAGATTCCACCTTCTATTGGTAGCGTGCTTTAGTGTTGACCATGCTCAATTCTACCACTTTCAGCCTCCCCTTTGTGTCCCCACAGTAAAGTCTTGGAGGTATAATGACGCCCTATTGTCCGATTCCAGTGTGCTTGGCTGAACCTACAGCTGACCATTTGTCAACTTTGTTTCCGATCACGAGGGGGACCCACGCGCCCCCCATAATATAGGGTATGCCTTGATGTGTGTTCTGAGAGGTATCCTAATAAAAATAATGGTAGCCCGGTGTTAAAAGAAGGCGCGTACGGCCTCCGTAGCGACAGCCCTCCAAAAAAGTGTCTTCCCTGAATTGCAGCATTAAAACAGGCCCTTTCTGCCTCTGTGTTACAGGAGCTGGTAATTTGCGTGGTTGGAGGTTTCTCGTCGACTCTTTGCGTCTTCTTGGAGAAAAACTCATACAAGCTCATCGTAGTAAATTTTACGGAATGTGGTGTGAATAAAAGTGGTATCTGCTGGCTAAAGCCTCCAGTGAACAAATGACGGCATCCTCATTCCCAAGTATCCAGGCCCGTTTTGGTAAACCCAAGTACACTCGACCGAAGAGAAATAGCAAGAGAATTTCATCCTTTTACTCAAACTCTTCGGTTGCCCTTTTAATTCCCTCCCTATTCACACCCTCCGCCACGGGACCTATGTTGCCTTCTGAGCGAGTTTTGTCATCAGAAGAAATCCCGGAAAAGGGAAGCCCCCTTTTTATTGAAAAACTCGCTATGGTTAAAAAAGCCCCCCGGGGGTAAAAAGGGTTTCCGGGCCCCCGGAGGATTTACTTTAAAATTTTTTTCAAGCGGGCGTCTCTCTTACCCCCAAAAAATCTGCGGCCAAAAGATATGTCACCTAATCACCTTCCCGCCAGAATGAAAAAGGGGCCCACATATTGCAGGATCCCGAACCCTGGAAAGGCCCCCCAAGCCGTGGGAGTGCCCCCTTTCCTTCAAAACTTTGGACTTAAATTTTTTTTTCCCAAAAACTGTTAACCAACCCGTTTAAAAATTGCCCACTTCCCCACCTGGTGCTCCTACCAGGGGGGCTTTGCCCCCCGGGTGGGGGGCCCGGGAAAACACGCTAAAGCCTTTGGCCCTGATTCAGTATGCACGTTCCCGGGGGGTTCCCCTTGATGGTCCGTTTTGGCGTGAAAAGGCCTTTTGAAGGATCTCTTGGGAACCCTTGAATTCCCCCTGGGCGTGTTGGGTTGGGCTCATCTTTTTTGGCAAAATCATGGCATTTTTCAGAACCCGTCACCCCGGGGGGGAAGGTATGGGGCCCTTTTGAGCCCTTTGAGTTTGGGGAATGGTAAAGACGGTGCCCCTGCCCCCCTATGTCTTGTATGTAATCTAGGGAGTCCAAGATCCAACCGGCTTAGGGAATTTGTTAGGGACTTTGAGTTCAAATGCTCGGGTTTTTGCAGAGACCTTTTGGTCAAATTTTCGGGAAACCCTAGCCATCCCCCCGATGCCGGTTGGTTTTTTTCCCCCCGTGGGAATAAAATTTTTTTAAAAATCCGGGCCCCGGAAATTTTGTCTCTTTGACCGGTGGGGGGAATTTTCCTTAGAGGAAAATTTTCCCTTTCCTGGCTTCCGGGATTTTCCTATTTGGGCCCCTTGATCCCGGGTTCCCTTCAGTTATTTGAGCCCAAAACTCCCTTTGCTTACAAAAATTTTCCTCCTCTTCGGGTTGGAACCAAAAAAGGATTTCTCCGGTTGGGAGGATAAAATTTTTTAAAGATGTCCATCCTCCCAAAGGTTTTATTTTCCCAAACTTCCCATGTTAGCGGCATCTTTTGGGATTAAGTCCAGCGTGCTTCAATGACCTTTTTTGGGCTGCGTCGCCCAAGAATTCTTTAGGAGCTCTTGTCAAGATGAGGTGGTGTGGTCCCTAAACGTAGGCTTTACCCCTGGCGGTTTTTACTTAGATATCTGGACCAAATACATAATCCCGAATAAACTTTGGGACACATTTTCCCCAAAAACTATGTCCATACTCCCTTTTCCCCCCTATGGGGTTTTAACCTGTGTTTTGGGCCCCAGAAAGTTCCATTTTGCGCCTTACTATGGAGGTGATTAGGAAGCCCCGGCCTTGAGTCCTGCGGACTAAGGGGCCGCTGTTCCCCCCTCACGGACAACCTTTGTTCCGCCGGGGAAAAGGATTCCTCCTTCCCAGGGAAATCTAAAACTTTCCTTATGGTAAAGGAAAACCATAATAGGGTGCCTTTAAACCATGGCGGAACTTTTTACAGACTCCCTCCTACTCCGGAATCAATTTGAATTTTTACGCTACAAAAAACTTTTATTCTTCCATCGTTAGAAAATTTACTTCCAGAGAGCCCCGACCCCTTTTGAGAAGTTATGGTGCAGAGCGTTGCCCCCGACACCTTTTTCTCTGATCTATACTTATTTCTCTCCCGGGGACTTACCGCCCCCTTTTTTGTACATGGGAAAAAAGGGGGTCGAAGGGCGTTTTAGAGGGGCAATGGGGCATGCTTTGCTTTAACCACAAAAATGTTATTGCTTGTAATAGGAGACGAGCTATAAAATCTTGTCTCGGGTTGGTCAGGGTTCCCCCTTACTCCCCAAGTGGACCGGACTCCCCCGCATTGTTGGAGTGTGGTTTGGGGGGGTGGGGACGGGTCCACATTTTTGGGGGGGTTGGAGGTCCCCGGCTTTTCGAAAGTATCTTAAAACCCTCTATGATTTTTACTGGGATACCATTTCTAATACTCCGAGGCCAGTTTTTGTTTTTTTTCCCTTAAATTGGGTCTTTTTAAAAATCCTATAACTGACACTCCCCAAGCGCTAAAACGGTTTCCCCGTAGTGGAAAAGTCTGTCCCCCCCTGTGTGGAATGGGTGGGATAGCCCTTTAGGAATGAAGCCAAACCCCCGTTTGTTGACAATTTTCCCATCCCATGGATCCTTGGGCTTGTTAAGGGATTCCCAGAATTTTTAAAACGTGTTGACAATGCCTAGAGTGGACTTTTGGCCCCCTGGGTTGGAGGTTAAGGGGGGGAAATTTTTTCCCTCTTCCCCCTTACCCCTTGTGAAGTTTCTTTTCCCGGAACCCCCCCCCCAAACCTTTTTTTTTTTTTTTTCTTTTCTTCTCCCCTTCCTCCTTCCCCCCTTTTGTCTCTTTGTCTCCTTGCTGTTTTACTGTAGAAAAAACCCGTTTTTTTTTTCCCAAAGGGGTTTATTGGGCTTTTTTAGGTGAAAATTATTTAAAAGGGGGGGGTTCTTTCTGTCCCCCGACTTGTTTGTTGTTGGTCGATTTACGGCTGTTATACTTACTGTTTGTTTTTTGGGTCTTCCCTCCTTTTTTTTTCTTTTTTTTGTGATGTTTTGTTTATTAAAAATGTTAATAAAAATTTAAATATGAAAAAAAAAAAAAAAAGTTTCAGGCCCAACAGCAAACAAGAAGAAGTTCTTCGCTCCCAGAATGACAGAATACCTCCAGAAATGATCATAAGTGCTCAAAAAAGGGATACGCTTTTTTTTCCCCAAATTTTGGATCCTTGTAAAAAGCAAACGTGCGAAAAAGTTACCCTTTTTTTCGGTATAAGGGCAATAAAAAGCCCTTTATTTTTCGAAATTGAAAATGCGCCTTATAGTCCGAGCGCCCTTTATATGAATCAAATTTTACTTGGGCTTTTAGGCTTTGTTCAGAACGTATTAGGTACAGCTAATTTAGTGACACTGATTTGTAAATTGCTGATTTGCAACTGATTTACAATCGTAAATACTTTCTGAAATCAGTTACAAATCAGTTGCAAATAAGCTTCACTAAGGCCATGTTCACACGGCTTATTCCCGACGGATTTGTGAGCCGTATTGAGCTCACAAATCCGCCGTGAATAAGGGGCACGACGGGGGCGGGGCCGGAGCGCTGCGGGGCGCCGCTCCCGGCCCCATAGACAATGCATTGTTTACGGCGTGTCTGCGCCGTAAATAATGTGCATGTCACTTTCTCCCCCCACGGCGGATTTGTCGAGCGGGGAGGAGCGACGGATTCCACTGTTCTCTATGAGAGCAGTGGATTACCGTAATGACAGGGACGGATTGGCGCCGTACTGAAGCGCAAAGGAGTACGGCGCCAATCCGTGCCCAAATAAGCCGTGTGAACGAGGCCTAAGGCTATGTTCACGCAGCTGATTTCAGAACTGATTCACGTCGGATTTCCGATGTAAATACGTTTCGAAATCAGTTGCAAATCAGTTGCAAATAAACTTCACTAAGTGTGACACGCATTTCGCGATACGGCACGGAAATATGTACATGTATTGACTTTTGTTACAACTTTACAAGTTGAGAGTTATTGTGAAAGTGTTGAATGAAGCTTGGCTTGCGGTCTGAGCTTTGTTTCATTTAATGTGCCGTGCCTTATAATCCAGTGGGCCTTATATATGAACCAAGAAGACTTAACAGGCCCTCATTGATAATGCGCCTTATAATCCGGTGCGCCTTATAGTCCGAAAAATACGGTACTTAATTATTCTTCTAAAAAGATGTATTGTTGGTCACAAAGGAGGTCACAATGCAGAGTTAAGGAGGTGGCTGCTCACCCAGTTTGGCCTGTTAAGGCTATGTTCACACAGTTTATTTGCGGGGCGTAATTACGCCCCGCAAATAAGCCGTGTGAACGGGGGCGGGAGCGGGGGGCCGGCACCTCGCCGGCCCATAGACTTTCATTACCAGCGGCGCGTATACGCCGCTAGTAATTCACATGTCACTTATCTCCCCCCGCGGCGTATTCGCCGAGCAGGGAGAGGAGACGTAATCCATAGTTCTCTATGAGAACTGTGGATTACCGTAATGACTGGGACGTATTCCAGCTGTAATTCGCGCAGTACAGCGCGAAATTACGGACTGAAATACGTCCCATTTTAAGTCGTGTGAACTAGCTTACCAGTTTCTTTAGGCTGAGACAAACTGCAAGGTACATTACAGACCAAAACTAGGGGCGGGCGGTCCTTTTTTTTCTATAAACATTATTTTTATTGAAATTTTTCAAAGCAGAAAAAATCAAAGTATATAACAGCATGACAACATAAATCAGCATAGAAGTCCTCCGACATTAGAGCAGATGTATCATTTAGGAAATACACAGTGTAGAAGATTAATAATATGTGGTAAGTCTGGTACATAGAACAAGGAGACTTGGGGGACATGTATGAAAATTGCCTAGGTCTATCTTTGCTGCCTACAGCAACCAATCAGAGGTCCCCTTTCATTTTTTCAGAGCTCTATATGAAATGAAATGAAAGTGGAACTCTGGTTGTTATGGGCAACAAGGAAAGTCTTAGACCTAGAATTCTTTCATACATGTGGCCCATAGTGCGAATAGACATTACCACTAAGTTAAGTAGCCTAATGTTGATTTTCAAAAATATTGGAATATATAGCAGTTTAAACTATTAATCTGAAATAGAAATATTAAGACTATAGAAATGTAGAGCATATGTTGGTGTGTGTGTGTATACAGACACGTACCAATAATTTTTGTTGGAAAACATAATGGAGCTAACCAATATATCAAATTAATTAATTGTAGATGAGAAAAATTTCCACTTGTTCCAAATTTTCTTAAAGGGGTTTTGCCAGGAAGGGTTTTACCTCTTATCTGCTCAGGAGAGAAGATAAACAAAGCATGCTGAGTCACAGGGGAGAGGGACGGGGGTGGAGTGAGCAGAGAGCGAGGAAACAGGGAGCTTCTGCAAAGTTTATTCAAATAATTAAATTACAACCAGTGGTTTTTAATCTATACAGCAGACAGCCTCATACACTGCACTTTTCTCTCCAGCCCCTTGGAAGCTCCTTCATGTTCCCTGTCATCAGATAAGTGCAAACACACAAGGGCGGCCAGATCAGCTTCCGTCAGTGTCCTGGTCGTGTCTAATGTAAACTTTAGGAAACCTATGGGGGACGGAGCAATGCTGTAGCTCTCACTGGCTTCACTTTTTGTAATCACATATATTTAGAAAAGCGATTAAATACCCATTTTGGAGGATCCCACGTCAACATTACATCATGGCAAAACCCCTATAAGGGAGTTATTTAAACGGCCTGCCACTTGTTCTTTCATTAAGAAACTGTATAGCATTTTGAATTTCTGGGAGAGAAGAAAGAAGAGAACTTTTCAATGTCTAGCTAGATGGAATCGAGCCACAATAAGTATGTGAACTGTCAAAAAGGCATCTGACAAAGATAGGTCTTCAAGACTAATAGATAATAAGGCCACAGCTGGTGACCAACTACTTAGGTTTCCAACAGCTTATGGACAAACTTTAAAAACGGCTGAGCAGATTGACAATCCTACTAAATATGTATTAAAGAGTCCATCTGCCTTTTGCAATTCCAACAAATATCAGAGTGCGTGAGAAACATCTTTGTGAGTCGTAAAGGAGTCATATACCAATTATACAAATAATATTCTGGAGATGCCGCCAAAGTGTTTGATACATTTACGGAGCTTTAAGCAGAGAGCAACAGTAAAAATGTGATTTTTGTATTACCGTTAAAAATCTTTTCTCGTCCATGTCATTGGGGGACACAGCACCTTTGGTATAGGCCTTGCTAAATGGAGGGGGACACTAGGCGGATCAAAATTATTAGACCTGCGTCGATAGGCCTATATCCCTCCATGCTTGACGCCAGGCTGATCAGTTGGTACAAGCCGTGGCTGAGAGGAGGAACATAAGAGAACCTTAATTCTTCTTGCGAAAAAATCGAAGGGCTGGGGACCTGTGTCCCCCAATGAATTGGACGAGAAAGGATTTTACGGTAAGTACAAAAATTCCCATTTTCTCGCAATAATTCATTGGGGGACACAGCTCCTTGGGATGTCCAAAAGCAGATTCCAGAGGAGCTGGGCAATAGAAAAACGTCATCAGCAGTGGACAAAAGCATCATGCCCACTGCTAACCTGAAGTACCCTTTCGGCCAAGAGCTGCAGCAGCCGAGGCCAAGGCATGAGTTGTGGGTAGACCTTTGAGTATGGGCGAGCCCGGGGGAACTGCTTTGCAAATCTGCAAAGCCGAGAGGCTTGAGCCGAACCAACCAGGCGCGCCCCAACCGCTCATGGGGAGAGAGCCGTGACCTGCGTAAACTATGACAGATCGGCTGGCAACGGCAGGCTAGAAGACGCCCAGCCCCTGCAAGGGACCTCAGAATGACCAAGAGTGCTGTGTACACCTAAAGGGATACAAAACAGAGAGGTAGAACCGAACGGGCCCTGACCATGCCTAACCAACGTAAAAAATCGTCCTCAAAGATGAGTGGGACGAGGAGCAGAGAAACTAGTCTTATCGATATGAAACGATGATGATCGAAAACCATCCTAGGGGAAACATGTCTGAACAAGACACAGAGTATTCTTGTCCTTTCCGCAGACCCGAACAGGGGACTGCAGGATAGAGCTGCTGCTACAGACACTTGGTGGCTAGAAGTAGATGGCCACCCAGAAGGCCAACCTTCCATAAAAGTAAACAGGGAGGGAGACTTCCCGTGGAGGCTCCGAAAGGTGCAGGACTGTCTGATTTCCAAACAAGCATTGTATCCCTGGTTCGAGAGGCCTACGAACCAGAGGACCAAACGAGATGACCCCTGCAATAAAAACACTTAACCTGTGAGCGTGGGGCCAGTCTTGCGTTGCACAGATCGGCGAACCGACCCTGCCCTTTCAAGTGGGAGAGGGCGAGCACGTGTCCCGGCTTGACTGCAGAAAACGGCGCACCCTTGGAGGAGAGACCTACAAAGGGTGAAAGTTTCTGGGACAACAGACCCAGGTTATCTTGGATTGCAGTTCAACTGACTCTGCTGTGAAACTGCAACCGCGGGTACAGTGGGTTGGGCAGAGGGCCCTGCGACAGAAGGCAGCTGAGGCGGTAAAGGGGAAAAGTCAAGGGACCGTTTGCCTATCGGGCCCGAGGTTCCGCGATACCCGGACCGGTGGCCCTAAACCTAAGGTGAAGGGCCACAGCTGGTATCCTCTCGGACTGGAGGACACTTGAGCTCGCGAGGATGAAGGGCCCAGGGTTAAAAAAAGACGGGACAGACAACCTTGCCCCAGGGCAGGTACTGGCAAGTCCACTGCCGCGCCAGTGGATTCCTAGCCTGGCCCATAACTGGGCATTAGGGGTTGGGGCGAGATGCCACCATGTCGACGTCTCGCGTACCTCACCTCCGGCAAGGAAGGCGAAAGCAGACTCTCCGACCAGTTGTATTGGCCGAAATTTGGTTTTCCACCCCTGGAAGGGGGGAGGGAGTTGTCGACCCAGGGCGGTACCAGCTGCTCTGCAAGCGAAGAACCCTTGCAGTTATCTGAGAGAAACTGCCTAGGCCTCTGGAAACCACCCTAAAGATTCAGACTTGCCACATCGTGGGGGTTGTTGGACCGATACCCGAACTGGGTGCCCGGTGAGAGGGGAACCCAATGAAAGAGCGCCTAAGGAAATAGGTTTGGAGGTTCCGCACATTGACCTGGCGAACTGGCTTCCCCGGTGACTAGAGACCCGCGTGTCCGGGAGCCAGGAACGGGGCCCACCTGGAAACGCTGGGTTTGTGGAGATGAACAGCCATTGCAGGCAGACTGAATGACATTCCTTGAAGTAAACCGGGGAAAGGCTGGCCACCAGCCAGGTCGAGTCGAGCCTGGGGTGACAGGCGCACTGCTGAGTCAAGGACATTGGGAGGACCTCGCGTCCAGTGAGGCAGAATTGCCCTCTTGCAGGGAGCAGGCAGGATCTGGCAAAGGACCACGCCTCAAGAGGCGGGGTCCTCAAGCTGCCAAAACCCTCGTATGCCAAATCTTAAAGAACATGCCAGGTGCGATACAGAGATAGGGGATCGATAAGTGCTGTAAGCTTCCAGACGGCGAGAGAACCCTCTGGAACCTGAGTGAGAATAAATCATCCCTCGAAATTCCATCCCTAATGATGGAATCAGGCCTGCGGATTGCTGCCAATTAAACTATCAGCCGAAGCGCACTGCATACGACAGGGGGATCCTGATGCTGACCCGGCAGGCGCATTTGAGGTGGGGACCATCCCCAGATTGAAAGGATTCGTCATCATTAGGGGTGGCAGGAGCTACATGAGGACCCTTGGTAGGCAGCTGCGTGGCCGAACAGCAGAGCTCTGAACAGAGCAATGTCCCGAGGAGCTACTGTGAACACGCGGAAAACGCTGATAGGGACCTGGGACATAGGGACGGAAAAAAAACAACCTGAAGTCCAAATACATAGCTGAAAAAAATCTGTGCTCCGAGAGGCTACAGCTGGGACCGGAAAGCGACTCCAGTGGAAACCGGGCCCATTACGCATACTGGTTGAGCTCTTTAAGGGATCGACATTAGGCCCTAGTGAGCTGCCTTCATGGGAAACCCTAAAGGGATTTGAATAAAGACCCTTGCTCAGACTCAGAGGCCGGCATATAATCCCTCCTTGCGAGGGAATAAGTGCAGATTGCCCAGAGGAAACCGACGCCAGAGCTCGCGGGCGCGGAGGCAGTGCAAAACCGTGCTGGGGAAGCCAAACAAAGTGATCCTGAGGTGGCGGAACCCCCCGCGAAACCAGGTCAGCTGACCTTAACCTGCCAGATCCCCTGGAACTGGAGGAAATCGCCCCTCCCCAAAACTGATTCTCGGGTGGGGGCCGGCTGCTCAGACCAAGCGCTAGTCGGGCAAATGCGCGCTGGCCACGTTCTGCCCGAGGACCATACGCAGTGAATGCGCTTGTCTGCCACCGGCTTCTCCTGGGGGGGGAGCATACTACAACCTCTGTGGCCTCCCAAAAAAAACGCTTACCGCAAGCCTCGAGCGGATAAGCGCATCAATACCTCCTTTGGAGGTACAACCCCCACCAAACAAATCCAGCTCCAGGAATGGAGAACGGCCACCTGCAATTGGCGTCGCTCTCTTAGCCATGTAAAAACAGGTTGACCAAGTGAGACTTTATGGGACCGCCAGAACTCTAAAACTGGGAAGCAAGATTCCACAATACTCCCTGTGGATGCTTCCAGCCAATAAATTGCTGCTGCAGCTGCCTTCACGACCTGACCATGCAAGCTGAATCGCGGAAGAAAGCAAGCGCGGGTTCGCAGGGATGGCCTCCCACGGCCGCCTCCAAGGCGGACGTACAAAAAAACCCATGTGAGGATGCTGTCTGTGCCGTCATTCAAGGACCGCAGCAATCTGAGACAGGGATGGCCATAGACTACTTGAGCCGGGTGACTGGGGTGTCCCCAGATGGGACGACCAACCACTATGACCCTGAGAATTAAGAAGGGCAAAGAGAATTAAGCCATCTGGTAGGAAACAAGAACGCGTGACCGGTTGTTTCACTTCCTGCAACAGTTCTCCAATTTTCAGGCATGCATGAACACCAAACGCTCTGTCGCCTGCTGACCTTAAGGGAGCCTCCTCCTGGGAGGCTGAGACATCCTTACCCCTAGGGAGTGTCTGACAGCCCGCCATAAGGGACTTGGAACCGCTGCTGACTTCACTATTAAACCCTGTCTGGCCAGGCCAGAGACCGGGGAGTCTCCAACAGAGGCATTATCCAGGACCGGAGCTTTCTGGCTAAGGGCTCGGACCGCTGCTGTGATACATCAACCCTGTCTCGGCCACTGCCGGGACTGGGGGGAAACGCCAGAAGGGCCGTATTCAGGCCTGGTGGAGCTTTCACATCCGAGCCATGTGGCCACGGCTAAGGGCTTGGCCCGCTGCTGTCACACCATCAACCTGTCTGGCCAAATGCCAGGGACCCAAGGGGGAGTCTCCACAGAGGCCGCTTTATCCAGGCCTGGCACTTTCAAAACCCGTCCCCATGTAGCCCGGCTAAGGGCTTTTGAACCATGCTGCCGCCGCTATCAATTCATCATCTCATGTCTGGCTCAGAGTCAGAATCAGAGGAAGTCCCCACTGGAAGAAGCCGTATCAGGCATGGATTCTATCTCCGAACCACCGTCTGATGGTGAGAGAGAGAGCTCGTGGGTGATAACGTAGGCAGAGGGAGAACTCTAACCTCTCTTACGATAACAACTTCGTTCGGGCTGCGCCTGGGGCGCGGGCGCCTGCGACCCTGGGTGGTGCGAGGCTGGGCAGCAAGCAGCGAGACAGGCATGTGCCCTATGGGCTCAGCCCCCGTAACCTGGGGTACTAACTGTACAGGGCGGGCCACTGCTCAGTGAGCAAGAGGACCTGACCCATTTTTGGGGGCAACGACCACCCGAATATGGGGGTGCTGGGTCCTGCAGTGGACGGTAGCGGAGCAGCGGTTAAAGGGCACAAAGTGCCTGGAAGATAGCAACAAGAACTAATCTTTGGGCAATGGGTGCCGTGTGAAGAAGTCACCACTGTTTGGACCACGTTGCGGTTTAAAACACTTAGCCCTGAAAAGCGACATGGCTGCCAAAGCGCGGGGGCAGGGATGGATGGTTCCACAGGGGGTCCAACTTACCATCCCAAGATGCATGTGTCTGCCTCAGCAGTCCCAGGAAAGCCAGACGCTGTGGAACGCCGGCATAAAAAACGGCATTTAGGGTCCGCCCCAACACAGGCCTGCGCTGTCTGGAGGTCCTTTGCCCCCCCAGGGCCGTGGAGAGGGGCGCGGCCCTAGTTTGCGGCCAGGCTGCCGGCCCCTAAAGGTCTCAGGAAGCTGGGGGCTAAAACTGAACCGTCGGCGCGGGCGCAACCGTTCGAACGGCGCCGGAACTCCGCCGGAGCTGGTAAGCAGCACCTTGCAGCCCTGAGAGGCCCATTCACCCCAGCGCCCAGTGCCCCCCCCCCCGATACCTCCTACCGTACGCCAAGGATCGCCCCTCCGCACACGGCAGGCCCGACGCGGCGCCCCTTCACACTCCCCCTTCCAGTAGCCCGCCCCTGGGCGCCCCTGCCCGGCATCGGGTTGCGGGACCCGCCGCGCCCGCCACGGGGCGCACCAGGGCCCACGCAGCCCCTCCGCGCCCGCGCGGCGGCTGGCCCCCCCGCCCAGCGCCCGCCGCGGGCTGACGACGGCGACCCGCCCCGCCGCGGCCTGGCGCCGCAGCTGCTGCGCCGCAAGGACCCACAACACGTTTTGGTACGCTGGCAGAACGCGCGGCAACCGCGATGGTTGCCCAAAAACGCCATTTTGCCGCATGGCTTACTGTCCTGCTGCCGTAGGGCAGTATAGCATGAGGGGTGAAATATGCCCCCCCATCACTGGGACCCCTCAGCGAGGCAGAGACAAAACGCCGCTGGGGCCAAACCCTTAAGCGGGACGCCTGCCGCAGCGGATAAATATGTCCGCTGCCCAGGCCCGGCACTGGCCAAGGGGAGGAAGGAAAAAACGCGTTCCTGCCCTGGGAAGCCCCAATACCTAGAGAAATAGGGGGCAACACTGGAGGCCGCAGGAAAACGGAATTTCCTGCGGCCACCCAAAACGTATATTTACAATTTAAAAGAAAAAAATCCCCCGACCACCCAAAACGGAGAGGAGGTCGGCGGGGTTTTTTTTTTATTATAGAACTCATCAATCCGATATGTCTTCGGGCGGATCACCCCTTCGGTACCAAATACCCCACGGAATCCATAAAAGGCGCGGAGGGAGGCGGCAGGTGGGGACCAGGTGAGCAGTCCGCGGGGAGTGGCCTAAAGAACTGACTGGTTTCCTGACACCTCCTGGGGGGACAGCGTCACGGTAAACTACGCGTTGATCAGTCCCCTGAAAGGTGAGAGACGGGTGCTCAATCACCTTCCATACAGGTGAGAGACGGGTGTCAATCACCTTCCAACAAGGTGAGGAGCAGGGTGCTCAATCTCCTTCAACAGGTGAGAGCCGGACGGTGCTCAATCTCTTCAACAGGTGGAGGCCGGGGGGTGCTCACTCACCTTCCTCCCAGGTGAGAGCCGTGTGTCATTCACCTTCCTCCAGGTGAGAGACGTGTGCTCAATCAAAAACCCCTTCCCTCAGGTGAGGAGCCCGTGTGCTCAATCACCTTCAAAACCAGGTTGACGAGCCGGGGTGACTCAATCACCTTCCAAACTGGTGAGAGCCGGGTTGCTCAATCACCTTCCAACAGGTGAGAGTCAGGAGTGCTCAATCACTTCCAACAGGTGAGAGCTCGGGTGCTTCGAATCCCTTCCAACAGGTGAGAGTCGGGTGCTCAATCCACCTTCAACGGTGTGAGCCGGGTGCTCAATCACCTTCACAACGGTGAGAGCCGGGTATGCTCAATCACCTTCCTGCAAAGGAAAGAAAAATAACAAACTCTGCAGAGCTTGCAGAGCAAGCGTCTGCCTACCTACAGACACATAGGCTGAAAACTGATCAGCCTACTAGGCGCTCAGCAGGAGGGATTTATAGGCCATCGGCGGCAGGTTCTAAATCGTTGATCCGCCCTAGTGTCGCCTCCGCAAGGCAAGTGTCCGTATACCCATGGTGCCGTGTCCCCCAATGAATTAGTGGCGAGAAATTCCACTGACTATCATAGTAAAGGTATGTCTTCACAGCACAGAAAAACAATCGTATTTAGGATTCTAAAACCGCCGATACGCCAAATACGATCGTTCAGGGAGCCCATAGACTTAGAAAAAAACGACCTGTAGTCTACACAGGTCGTTTTTCTCTACTCGTTTTCTAGCGCTGCCGTATTATACAACATGCTGTATAATACGCTGGCGCTTTGAGTTTTTTTCGCACGTCTTCCATACAATAAATGTATGGGCTGACAGCAAAAAAACAAGAACCGACTACGGTTTTTGCGCAAAACGTGACAAAAACCGCGGTCGTGCATCGGAAAAAGAACACTCGACCTTTAGCCATTTTTTGTCCGATGCTGTGGAGATTTAGCCTCAGAAGTATTCAGATCTCTTTCCCAACTTGTGACAAAAAAAGGTCATGTGGAGATGGGTTAGGCATTTTGGCGACATGCATGAAATCTGTCATTTACACGCCAAATTTCATGCGCATAAAAAAGGCATATAATGCGCATGATTTATGAGCCTGCTATACAGCAGGTCATAAATCAGGCACATTCTAGCGCTCGGGGAACAGTTCTGGCTCAGGTATGCCACTTTGAAAGTGGTATACCTGTTCCAGCTGTGATGCGCCCAGAAATGCCGTAGCGAAGCTATAAATATGTAGCTTCGCTACGGTTCTAGTGTACCCCGCCTCCCGAGAACAGGCGCATTACAAAGCACCTCAGTCGCATGAGTGGCGTGCGAGAGATTTAAACACAGCCTCGTTTACATGTCACCCTTATGTCATTTTTAACTGTATAGGACTTTTAGCATAAAAAAAAAAAATACTGCCAAAAATGCTATAAAAAAAAAAAAAAAAAAAATAGATTTCAAGGAATATTGATTTTAACAAAAAATACCCTTCTCTGCCGGAAATGTTCCACTTACTGTACATAGTCTGATACAATTAAAGCCATATGGTTATAGTATGTACCATATCCTGCAGCAATCACAGATTGCACAAATAAAATAAGATAAATGTTCTAGATCAGGGTTGCCAAACAAACATTCAGTGGGCCAAAAGTAAACATTTGGACAAAGTCGTGGGCCGACCTGAATATTTACTAAAAAAAAAAAGAGATATAAAGATGAACCTTATATGGAAACAAACTTAAAGGGTTTATCCAGATGAAAATAAACTGATGACCTATCCTGAACGGGCCATCAATTTGGGATCGGTCGGACACTGTCAGCACCGCTTCCGGTAGTAGCACACAAGTGAAGCCAAAGCGTGTCACATCTCCTGTGCTGTGGCTGGCTCCAGGTACTGCAGTGGTGCAGCCCTCATTCACAGTGAATGATACCGCTCTACAGTGCTGCACCTCCCTGTGCAGCGTGTGCCGCTTTGGTATAGCTGATCTGTGCGGTTGCTGAGTGTCAGGACCCAACCGATTAACTATTGATGGCCTATCTGCCTTTCGTTTGGCCATTTTGGCACTTACCTATGTATGACAGTATAATACTATATAAATAAACAGTCACTCAAATTAATTACAACCTATTACATGAACAGATATACCATACGAATGATTGTTAATTAAAGAAAAAAAAAAAAACTCCTACAATACCAAGACCCAATAATAATACTACTTAAAGATCAAATACCTACTGGGAGGAAAGCATGGTGATGTCCCATCCCCACAGCAACCCGCTTTCCTATGATAGGAAAGCCAGGTGCTTGCCGTGGGTGATGGGGAGTCACCCATTGTTCCTTTATAGGCCCCCCATTAGATAGGTATATAGACCCCCTCCCAGTAGGTAGGTATATAGGTCTCCTCAGTAGGTAGGAATATATCTCCTTGGTAGGTAGGTATATAAGTCCCATTAGTAGGGAGGTAAATAGGTACCCTTGGTAGGTAAATATATAGGCCCTCTTAGTACGTAGACAGGTATATATGACCCACTGCAGGTAGTTTATAAAGTCCCCTACAGTAGAGAGGTAGGTATATAGGCCCCCTCAGAAAGGGGGGCCCCCCCCCCCCAAAAAAAAAAAATAGATATGTAAATAAGTCAGCAGGACAAGTGTTTAAAAGGGCCCCCAGTAATTTTTTAGGTATATAGGGTCCCCAAGTAATTTTTATTTATATTGAGCCCACCAGTATGGGAAGATATAATATGTATATAGGTCCCCCAGTATGGTAGATATATAATAGGTCCCCCAGTATGGCAGAAATAATAGGTTCCCTAGTATGGTAGAGATGTAATAGGTCCCCCAGTATGATAGCTCTATAGTGCAAATTAAAAATAAAAAAATCTAACAGTACTCACCTTTTTCGCTGCTCCCAGTCTTCCCGCACAGGCAGCGTGACGTCATCATGTCACACAGGTGGTGTGATGGCATCATGCCGCGCAGGCAGCGTGATGACATACTAACACCGCCTCTGCTGGATACTCCAGAGGGATGCAAGCCTGCTTGCGACCCACCAGAGTACACAGTGGGGCAGGGAGCTCTCGCCCTCTGCTCCACAGCAGCGCTCGGGTGTATGTGTGTTCATAGGACACTCATACACTTGAAGAGACCGTTGGTGCTCTGAGCCCACAGCAGCGGCTTGGAACCAGGTCCCGGATAAAACTACCTAGCGATGCCCCTGTCACGCGAGCTGAGCTTGCATGGGCCAGCTGTAGTACAAAATTGTAATTGTTTGGCAGGCCAAAAACTCTGGCCCACCGTGCAGTAAGTTAACACCCATGTTCTAGATACGCTCACACTTAAACCAGAGCACCTGGCAACAGCAATTTTACTGTTTTTACTCATAATCGTCAGCAATTTCTAGCTAAATGCCATTCTAGATGTGCTCGGTCTAAATACTTTGCCCCGTGTCAAGTGGATGATTCATTTGTAATGTCATTGAAAGCGTACCCTTTATGAACGCAGTTTTACAAGCATATACACGCAAATTGCAGACCACCTGTTTCAAATGTTTTTGATCCTACAGAGGAAAGCAAATTAAATTAAAGTTAAGCATTTTGCTACATTATTAAAACAAATACGCATGGACAGGTTGTGGATATGGACACATAAAGCTATGGCCTGACAGACTGTAATACCCTATAATTAATAGCATTAATAGCATTCTGCAAACTATAGGAACAGTACATTTTTACTGAAGTCAATGAGCTTGAAAGAAGTTTGCTCGGGGTCAGGTAGGTTTAGTCTTTTGTTCTAAGGCCTGTCAGTGATTTCTACTCCCTATCTACATCTCAACAACATTTGAGCAAAATGTATAGTGTCTAGACAAAAGGGCGTATAGACATAAACTTCTGCGTCCATCTGCTGTCTTTATATTCACAATTAAAGGAGTTTTATTGTTTGAACTGTTCAGGCTCTGCTTCAGATAATTCTCTGTGATTGATTTTGAAATCCAGAGCGTGTCGCCTTCTCTCAGCTAGGCGCTTGTCTCACTACTGGAGGCGTTTGTCTCAACCTCACTTGAAAACTGTGATATCACATTCTGGGGTGACGGCCTGTATAGAAGCAGAAGGATGTCTGCAGAGTAATACAGTTTTACAGCCCCTCCTGGCAGTGCTGCTCCGGTGGTCTGCAGTGCTTCAGGCTGACTCCACAAGCTACCTTGCTGTCTGCTATATGCAGTTATAACACCAGCCTGACTGATTGAGGACACTGTGAGGAGGTACATTGCCCCCCCTGCCCCTTTGTTGCCAGGCAGCAGACTGGGGTTTTTGGAGAAGAAATGCACACTGCCTCACCCTCCTCCTCTTCCCCTGTTAACAGGTAGGAGCCTGTATATAACTTGTGTTTATGAGGGGTATCTGCTGACTTAAACAGCCAGTTGATTGTAACATAAACACCGAGATCATTTCACCCTAGAGCTGGGATGAGTATAGAGCCAGCAGCACTTGGTTGTCACTCTATCGAATTTTAACAGCTCTGAGGGGAGGAAGAGGAAAACACAGAGTTGCAGGCAAGCCAATATCACAGCGCAGGGGGCGCTGTGGCCGGGCCGTTTACTGTCTGGGGGCGATCCCAAACAGACTGATTAAATGTTCAGCCAACCCAATCACAGCTGCAGGGGGGCGTGGTCTACGGGGGTCCAGGAATCCGGCCAGAAGGGCGCTTTGTCCCCGACCAGCAGCAGAAACTGATTACAGATATACAGAAAAGCATCATATCTGCCTTAAACCAAGTGACTGAGGTAATGCAACCCAATTACAAAAGTGCTTATTTTTACTGTCCCCATAATCTGAGACATGATCTTTGTAGCGATACAACCCCTTTAACCTATATTCTGAGCACCTTTTATAGTTAGACATAGGGTCTCATTAATGAAAAGTGTCTAAGCATACAGCCCATAGCAACCAATCAGCGCTCAGCTTTCATAAATGAGGCCCAAACTGTTTATATTCAAAGGAAAACCCTGCTATATCATTCTGTATTTTGCATAAGAAATTTATTTTGTTGTTTTTGGAAAAAATCTTTACATTTTATTTAGCTAACCAAACCAACGTGGGTTAACAATATGGGGGAACCCACCCAAAGATATGAGGATAAACACATTCAACAAATTATAACAAACCAGTATGAAAATATCTCCTGAGAAAAGTAAGCATAGTTTAAAACGTAATCTTTATTAGAAATACACATAAGATAAGATAGGTAATCTACGGCAAAAGACAAAACAAAATCTTACAATAACCCTATATACAAACAAAAGAAAAGCAGGAGAGGTTAAATCTACCCCTGCTGCTACAAAGAAGGCAGGGTGACCGCCCCAATAAGGTTAACCCTGACCAGGAACCTATCCCTTGTGAGAAAGCCCTACAATATCAAAATACTTATAAGACAAAGTAGGTATCACAAGGGAAAAAACAGTAACAAAAATGCTGGCATTGCATCCATAAGAGAAAAGTTAGTAAATGACTCGTGCTCAGCATTGAATGTTTAATCTATTCAGTACATAAGAAGATTTCCTCAATAAGTACATGTGCCACAAACAGGTACAAGGAAATCTCTATATAAACCTCCAACAATCTCCACATAGATCTCCGACGCGTTTCTCCCACAGCTATAGTGGGTTCATCAGGAAGACAGAAAAAAACATTTAATAACAGCGTATCTGAAAGTATTGAAATGACAGAGTCGAGATGGATCTACCAAACACCATGTATAGATCACATACAGGAAGTAGAGTTACTAAGATGTAAGGTTCAATAATAAGTCCCATATGTTTAGACTCAATATAAATATAAGGCCACGAAGTGTAGTACCTTAATAGGTTTAATATACCATGCATACAAATTCAGAATAGTGCTGAGTTTTAAAGTCCCCCAAGATTAGCCCAAAAAATTTGAGAATGAAAATAGATAATACATCCTAATTCAAACCGGTATGGTCCTTGACATTACCCCGGCCATGTATCAATACCAAAATAGGTTTTTTATCCCCAGGTTTTAAATTATCCTAGGAAACCTAATAAAAACTGAAAAATTTACTCCAGTCAAGCATAGAGAAGAACAGCCGGGGCTGACCCTTTGAACAAACAGGGATGCACTGTGTCCTAGATGTGATGCCAGGCCCTGGATTTCAAAAGGGGATAGGTTCCTGGTAATTTCCCTTACTGGGGCGGTCACCCTGCATTCGTTGTAGCTACAGGGGTAGATTTAACCTCTCCTGTTTTTCCTTTTGTTAGTGCATAGGGTTATTGTAAGTTTTTCTTTTTTTGCCTTTTGGTGTAGATTATCTATCTTATGTGTATTCTATAAAGGTTAAGTCTTAAACTATGCTTATTTATTTCAGGGGATACTTTCATATTGGTTTGTTATTTTAATTGACTGCCATCTTGACAGACACTTGCTATAGACCCATGATGGCGGAAAAAATTTGGGGTTTCCCTATAATTTGTTGATTATTTAGATCCCTTTTTATTTATTTTCACTGGTAGAAATATGATCAGATTGACCTTCTTATATGTGACAGATACATGTGATAAAATGACTTTGGTGAAGTCTCTGGTCGCTATTAATTTCAGCGAAACCTCTATTACAGAGTATAACCTCCTGTGGCAATGTTCTTAAAATCTGACACAACATACAAGGTAGACATGGTCATTTGTTTAGAATAGCGGATAAAAATGTCTTTGCGTTTTTGTAATGGTGTAAGCATTGTTTCCTTTGGTGTCTCCTCCAACTAATGCTGCTAAATGGAGAGAGGAAATCTGTCACCTACAAAATAACTTGTAGAACAAATAAAGGCTCAGTTACAGAAGAAATACAGCCCCCTGCCCTGACTGCACAACTGATATAGGTCTGCCAAAAAACCCCGCAGCATTGCAACTAGGGGTTCTGTTACCCCGGGGGCCCCGGAAACCACAAGCTTTCCCACTAAAACTGATATAGAGCACTCATTGAGCATATACAATGACCAGGAAGACAGAGACGGTAATAAACCCTCCCTGCCTTCTCAGTGGAGATCCTAGCTATTGCTGATAGCCCCCCCTCTTCACTTCGCAGGGGTAAATTAGTGAGCAGCCCCGTTTTTTTTATGGGCGTTTTAACATCCTCAAGGGTTTGGGAGCGACTGCCTGGACATATAAAGCCAATGGCCGGTCAGCATTTAGTTAAAAATGTTTACATATTTTTACATTCAATGGGTACCTTATCCTTCAATTTCTTATTACCAGGACACTTTATATCTTTAGACTATGCATTGAAAATAACACAATAATCCAGTCAATTACTTCACAAAATTCAGTGTATATGTATTGTGAGAATGTGACAGGGAGAGTCACTAATAGCAGGTATTTCTCCTAAACTCCTGTCACATTGTCTTAACTTCGGGAAGCCAGCTTAGTGAAATTTTGAGACTTTGTTTGGGCCCAAACGAAGTGCCCGAATTTTAAAGAATGTTTTTGGGAAATACCTGACAAGCCATAACTAACAATCAAGATGTATACCGTAATACTTAGTAAAAGCCCCCGAGTAAAGCCGAGGCCCCTATTTTTTCCCCCAAAAAAACGAAAACTTATTGATCAGATAACCAGGGGGGAAAATGCAGGGGCTCGGTAAATTTTAAAAATAAAAAATGGATCCCAAAAATTAAATTACATAGGCGTTTTAATGTCCCCCCATGGGCAATTATGGGGGGATAAGGGGGCCCTATAGAGGTATAGGGGAGGTTTTTGCCCCATAGGCAGGTAAGGGCCGGCTGAGGCGGGTATGGGGCCGCGTAGGCGGTATAGGGCCGGTATAGGGCGGGCGTAGGCGGTAAGGGCCAGAGAAAGGCATAAAAAGGGCCAGCGTAGGCGGGATGGGGCCAGTTGGGGCAGGTATGGGGCCGGCTGTAGGCAGGAAAAAAAAGGATATGGGGCAGGTAATAGGCATTTTTAGGCAGGTATAGGGCCGGCGTAGGCAGGTAAAAGGGCCGGCTGTAGGCAGGATGGGGCCCGGCTGTGGGGCGGGTTAGGGCCGGCTGTGGGGCGGAAAGGGGCCCGGCTGTAGGGCAGGTATGGGCCCGGCGTGGGGCGGGTATAGGGCCGGCTGTGGGGCAGGTTATAGGGCCCGGCTGTAGGGCGGGTTATAGGCCGGCGTAGGGCGGGTATAGGCACTGTGGGCGGGTATAGGCCAGCTTAGGCAGGTATGGGGCCCCACGGTAGGCAGGTAAGGGGCCCCGCTGTAGCAGGATAGGGCCGGCTGTAGGCGGGTATAGGGCCGCTAAAGGGGGCGGGTATAGGCATCTGTGGGGCGGGTATAGGGCGGTATAGGCATCTGTGGCAGGATGGGGCCAGCTGTAGGCAGGTATGGGGCGGGCCCGTAGCAGGTATAGGGCAGGCTGAGGCGGGTATAGGGGCAGCTGAGGCGGGTATGGGGCAGGCTGTGGGCAGGTATAGGGCAGGCGTAGGCAGGTATAGGGCCGGCTGAGGGCAGGTATGGGGCCAGTGTGGGCAGGTATGGGGGCCAGCTGAGGGAGGTATAGGGCCAGCTGTGGGCAGGAAAGGGGGCCGGCTTAGGCAGGAAGGGCCGGCTGTGGGGCCCGGTAACCCAGCCGTAGGCAGGTATAAGGGCCAGCTGTAGGCGGGGATAGGCACGTAGGGCAGGAAAGGGGGCCGGTTTAAAGGGGCGGGTAAGGCACCTGTAGGATTATAGGGCAGGTATGGGCTCTGTAGGCGGGTTTAAAAAGGGGCCAGCTGTAGGCGGTATGGGGCCGCGTAGGCAGTATAGGGCAGGCTGTAGGCAGGTATAGGGCGGGTTTTAGGCGGTAAGGGCAGGCTGTAGGGCAGTTGGGGCCAGCTGTAGGCGGTATAGGCCACTGTAGGCAGGTAGGGCCAGCGTAGGCGGGTAATTGGGCCACTGTGGCGGGTATAGGGCCAGCTTTTGGCAGGTATAGGGCCGCTGTGGCGGGTAAGGGCCAGCTGTAGGCAGGAAATTGGGCCGCTGTAGGCGGGATGGGCCCCGCGTAGGCAGGATGGGGCCGCTGTAGGCAGTAAAGGGCCAGTTGGGCGGGGATAGGGCAGCTGTAGGCGGGTTAGGGCCACTGTAGGCAGGATAGGCAGTTTGGGGCATAAGGCAGCTTGGCGGGCATAGGCATTTTAGGCGGCTAGGAGCTGAGGCAGGCATAGGCTTTTTTAAAAAAAATCAAAAACAATCACTACCGGCCCCCCGCTGCTCCGGCCCTCGCCGCTCCGCCTCCTCGCTGTTCCCCCTACCGCGCATTTCCTGCATTTTTCTGGAAACAGGCGGTGGTGACGTCATCAGGCCGCGCACAAAAAACAAGCGGTGATAAACCTGCCTGTGCCGGAAATGCGGCCGGCCGAGGACCACTGCGGAGCACGGAGCGCTCGTTTCTGTGCCCGCAGTGGAAATTCCTTCACCATATGCGCTCCGGAGGAGTCCATATAGGTGAGGATCCCCCGGACAGTGCACGGGCCAGCCGTTCCCCTTTGGACATTTGTCGTCACTCCGGTTTTCTTCAGTTATAATGCGCTCCCTAAAGAGCCGCATATACGAACGTCCCTGTCGCGCCCGGGCTTTCGCAGCGGCCGAGCGCTGACAGTGACTCTGAAAATAAGGAGGTAGTTTTTTTCAGTCAATTTTTTGGGGCTGAAAACTCGGCATAATCGAGTATAAAAACGGTTAATTCATCAAACTGCATGCAATAGAAATCCTGTCCACATCTAAGAGAAACAATACATTTCATTTTGCCAGACTGATTAGTAGGCCACTGATTGTTGCCAAGTAATCTGATAAATTTCCAACAAAATTCAGGTTGCACCAGGCCGACCCAAACCTTAATCGCTACGCTACTCGTGAGTACAATACTAGAGAACTACTACTGCAGCATTTCCAGTGTTGCCTAGGTATATGGGGCCATTAACTGAGCTGAGCAGGATGTATTTTCACTAAATTGTGCCCGTTTAGGACAACGGAAACCAACGGCGGCCAGTGAACCCTAAGGCCATGTTCACACGGCTTAAAATGGGCCGTATTTCGGTCCGTAATTACGCACCGGAGTGCGCAAATTACGGGCTGAAAACGGCCCAGTCAGTCCGGTAATCCACAGTACTCATAGAGAACTAGGATTACGTCTCCTCTCCCTGCTCGGCGAATACGCCGCGGGGGGAGATAAGTGCCCTTTGTGAAAACCAGCGACGTATACGCGCCGCTGGTAATGCAAATCTATGGACCGGCGAAGTGCCGGCCCCCCGCTCACTCCCCCGCTCCCACCCCGCCCACATGGCTTAACTACGGGACGTAATTACGTCCCGTAGTTAAGCCATGTGAACATAGCCTAAGAGTATGTTCACACGCCATAATCAGCACGCACTTCCAAAGCACGGGGGCCGGCAGCCCGCCAGGCCCATAGACATTCATTACTCGAGGCACACGTGTCACTTATCTCCCCGCGCGTACAATACGATCATATTGTATGCGAGGTGGGACGAGGCGTAATCCATAGTTCTCTATGAGAGCTATGGATCACCGTAATTGCAGGGCGCATTTTGCTGCGTATTAAGTGCAATATGCACCGAAATACGCCTGCAATTATGTGGAAAATAAGCTGTTTGAACATAACCTATTGACTGTAATCGGGTCTACTGAGTTTCAATCCTGGTGGCCATCATTTTAACACAAGAAATAGTGCTGAGTGCTGTGCTATTTTGTCTGTCATTTTAGATGGACTCTGCACCAGAACCTCCGACACATGTGAACCAGGCCTTATACCTACAACATGTAACTCACAAGCTAAACATCAGACTTGATTTCCCTCTGTCCTAAATGTTATATCTGATCCTACCAAGCAGTGATATCTGAGGTTCTCCTGGTCTGTTTTATCCAGATAAAGACAACCTGTCGACCTGCGCTGAGTGATGTCATAATTATCTGTATGTATATCTACTACAAGAAGTACCTATTGAAACCAGACATGGAAGATGGTGGCATCACTCTATGAGAAATACAAGGAAACTGTGATCTCGCTAAAAAAGTTGAGATTATTTGCATTATTTGTCCAACATATTATAATAAATGTGGGATCAAGATTCAAATCTGTCCCGTATAGTAAATAAACCTCTAAAAACCAATAGGTGTTGCATGTTGTAAGAAAGTTCAACACAGGGTTAATAGATTAATATAAATACTATATAGAGTGTATGTTGTGTCCGTACCTGCAATCCACTTAACTGTGATCCAGATTTCCCTGCAAGGCACAAGGCTTGGGCTAGAAATGCTTCTATGTCTGTCAGTGTTAAACTCTTTACCTGATGATGACAGTAGACAAAAAAAAAAAGCTGTGAGCCACAGTGAAAGAAAGAAAACACAATTGTTTTGTCTGTAAATGGGCACCAGACAGGAGCCCCACACAGCACATTAAATTCATAGCTTTAGGGCAAGGTACTTGAGATATCACCAAATGTTAGCTTCAGAAATTCAGATGGAGGCAGCAGAGACTCAGATACCCAGATTTAAACTGTGGCTTGAGGCTCTTACCTCGCCCCACCTGTCCACACCCAAGTGCACCTTAATTGTCCCTTTCAAGGGACTAAAATGGATTTGGCTAATTTAACACACAGAGAGTCTGTAGTTTTCTGAATTTAAAAAGGTGTCCTGTTTGCATATGTTTGTGTGCGTTTTGTATAGTTCTTTGATTCCTAATGACCAAGGTTCAGCCAGATGACTACTGCTTGCTACATATGACTCCTGGTCAATACAAATAATACACATTTTGCCAGCTGGTTGCTTATCCATTCCACTAATGATTCACTAGGAAAGGTCCTACAGATGTGTCCTAAATAAGTAATAAAAACATCACTACTTGTAGTCAGCAGTGTGTGTCTCTTAAACCTAGGCTTTCAAGGTGTAATGGACAACTTTTGAATTAATGAAGCTTAAATCAGGTAAAGGACGAGGCCAATTATTTTCTGGACAGATAGGACCGTGATGTCTTTTTATAGGATCAGTTATATTCTTAAAGTAATGTCTTCAGAACCTCACATAATGGACCAAGTGAAGAATTCTCGTGTCCTTCCTCATCCTTGTCCTCGCTGGCTTGAACAGCATAACGTGAAAACAATTTATGCCCATACTACAACGCTGCATTTATCATACTCCTTGTGCACTTTTTGTGGAAAAAAAATCTTAAAAACACATGTCATGAGTGGAAATAGATGAACAAATGCTTCAGATCACCAAATGACTAGCTAGGTGTCGGATAAACAACTTCCGTAACTTCCTAAATATGCTCTTCTGGCTTAGTCAAGTGGGCATGTTTATAATGGATGCCCGGTACAGTTGGTGCTGCTTACTTTGGTGGAGGGGACAACAGGATTGGCTGGTTCGAGATCAAATCAGATTACTGATGATCGGGTACAGAAAAGCTATACACATTGATCTTCCATGGCATCGACCAACAATGGCAATTGCCAGTTTAAAGGGGATGTATCACTTCATCAGTTCGGCTGTTTTCTTGAAGCTTGATTCTCTCATTTCCTGAAATCCAGGGGCGTTTCTTCTCCTCCCAGCTGGGTGTTTCTTAACTGAAGGGGGATTACATCATCCCCCCTTCACTGTTTAGGCCTCGTTCACACGGCTTATTCTGGGATTCCAGCCGTACTGCGCGCCGTATTTGCGCTGCAGTACGGCTGGAATCCGTCCCGGTCATTACGGTAATCCACAGTTCTCATAGAGAACTGTGGATTCCGTCTCTCCTCCCCGCTCGGCGAATATGCCGAGGGGGGAGAAAGTGACATGCACATTATTTACGGCGTGTACGCGCCGTGAATAATGAGTGTCTATGGGGCTAGCCCCGCCCCCCGCTGCACGGCCGCCGGCGTAATTGTGGGGCTAAATCCGTCCCGCAATTACGTTGGCTTTAAGCCGTGTGAACTAGCCCTTTATGCTCGCTCCCGAGTCAGTGTGTTCAACCCCCCCCCCCCCCTCTCTGTCGGAGTCCACATGTCACTGTGTCCTCTCCCTATGCAGTCTTATTTTGTAAGTATGTTTACATACCACAGCCCTGAAGTCAGTCTAGACAGCCTTCTATGAACTCTGGTCTCTTCTCCTCTCACAGCTGGAGGTTTGTTACAGTTGAATCCAGTCTTCTACAAACTCACCCAGAGCAGCACAGATCTCACTGCTATGTTTACACGCAGGGGCATTTAGGCACCGAGGCACAATTTTGCTGTTTTCTGATTGTAGAAGCACCTGCAGTGTTAGTGTGTTTCTTCTGGCTGTGCAGAGTGACATGCTGCCGGCCCCTTATTCTGAGTGAGAGAAGTAACCTAATGCTCTGTCTATGTTTGCACTCAGGCACCGAGGCACAATTCTGCTGTTTTCTGATTGTAGAAACAGCTGCAGTGTTAGTGTGTTTCATCTGGCTGTGCAGAGTGAAATGTTGCCGGCCCCTTATACTGAGTGAGAGAGGCAGGAATGCTCGCTCCCGTGAATACGACAGGGGGCCAGACAGAATGTAAATTAGTAGAGCCGTCACCCAATGAAATGAAAGGAGGAGGAATCCGACCGCCACTGGGGAACAGTGTTTACAGAAAACGAAGATAAAGGAGACTGTGAAAACAAGACAGCTTCGCTAATGACATCTAATTGCAAAGTTGCTTGTTTTTACTGTCCCCTTATTTTGAAGACCATTTAATGAAATGATACAACCCCTTTAAGTCTTGTGACACTAGTTATATGGGCTAAGGTATACAAAGCTCTTGTGAAGTCAGGGAATCCAATAAACACTATAAGGCTGCGTCCCCACGGCAGCAGACAAATACCGGTCGGTTTACCTGACCGGTATTTGTCCGGTTTTGCGGCCATCCCCACGGCCGCGGGGGGGACGGCTTTTCTCCGCGATGAGCGGAGAACAACCCCCTCCCCCCCCCAGTGAGGTGTTCATATTCCGTCCGGAAACCGGATGGAAGAATGAACATGCTCAATGTTTTTTGAGCGACCCGCGGGCAGAAAATCCATGCAGTGGGGACTGCTGCACGGGTTTTCCCATAGAGCACAATTCTGCTCATTTTCGGACGGTTTTTCAGGCGGTCTGAAAAACTGCAAACCGCCTGAAAAACCGGCCGAAAACCCGTGCCGTGGGGACATGCCCTAACAGTTCCTACACACCATTTCCATATGAATGTTGACGTTACCTGAACTGTCAGGTATATTAGCAGGCAACAGGTAGCAGCAAGCTGGCTGTCCAAGCTGCTAAGAGCCTCTGTCCATTTCTCCACATGGAAGCATGCCATGAATGTATAGAATCGCTGCCTCTGAATGTCAGGGTTTTTAGAAAGCCAGAGCTCCCTAGCAGTTGGTGTCTCACCTACACACAAAAAAGAAATGTTTTTTGTCAGTCCTTACGTTTGCAGTATGTAAACAAAATACATTTACTTTAGTAAAGTCAACACCGTTAAAACACAAAAAAAATCGCCTCTTGCTCAATCGCTGTCAATCTACAAAGCACACGATCATGAATAAGCCTGTTTATCAGTGTTTAATGCACATGAAGGCCAATGACTTTACCAAAACCTAAAAAAACACTTTAATAAAAAGAACATAACGTTATGCAAAAGTTGATATCACATCTTTTCACTACTCTTATTTAATGAACATTTCACCTACAACATATGGACCGTGATCGTTGGCAGGAACTGTCACAAGCTGAATGGCTGTGAGTATGTCAAATGCCTTCCTAACAATGCAATCCCATACCTGCCAGCAACCTGACCCTGCCTTTAAGAAAGGTTAAAAAGAGGTGTTTAGTTATTTCTGCTTCTGAAATACCTGGTGTCAATTTAGTTTCATTCTTCAGACAGGCTCGGGCCGAATGTCTGCCCATAACACTGAACTTGTGGAAGGCCCGTGCCTTAAAGGAATGCAAGCTACATAAGAAAGCACCAGGCTTTGACCTGCTGTTAACTAATCATAGAGAAAAATAGAAGATCAGTTTAAATACTGACATTAGGACAGTGCGAAAACGCTCAGATTTTCAGCAGCTTTGGTATTTGGAAACTGCTGAAAATCCGACCGTTTATCCAGCCCATTGACTTTAATAGAAAGCTCGTTTTCTGTAAGCTCCTTGTCGCCGGCGATTTTAGGAACATGCTGTATAATCTGGCGTTTTGCTGTCGGCTTCCCATACAATCAATTGTCTGGGCCAATGGCAAGAAAAACTGAACGACCAAGATTTTTGCAAAAACAGTGACAAAAACAGTAGTCGTGCATCGGACAAAAACCGGTCGTCTTTCCAACGTTTTTTTTTTTTCGGCCGATGCCATGTGGACCTAGCCTTATGGTAAGTAAGGAATACTATTAATGTCTTTCCCTTGCAAACATTTTGGAATTTCTCCTACCCCTCCAAAGAAATATAAAAATGGTTATTATAAATAAATATATATATAAATAAATAAATGTTATGGCCTTTATGTACCAGAAATCTTTATTATTTTATTCATTAGACTTCGTTGGAGAAAAACATGCACATGTGTCTTTTTACATAGTGTATGTAAATTTCTGGTTTCAACTGTAAATGTACATAAATGCTCATAAACCTTAATGCGCTGAAGCAATATTGTAAAGAAGAGTGTGCCAAAATTCTTAAACAATGATGTTAGAGACTAAAAGTAAAACAGAAAAAGATTACTTTAAAGAGAGGCTATCAAGTGGTTCATGTTAACCATTCTGGAAGCCAGAAGGGCTATGTTTACACGGCTTAATTGCGGGTATTATATTGTGCGAGCAGAGAAAGGAGATGTAATCCATAGTCCTCTTTGAGAACTGTGGATTACTGTAATGACTGGGACGTATCTCGCCTCGTATTTCGCATAGTACGGCGCGAAATACGGGCCGAGATACGTCCCAAAATAAGCCGTGTGAAGATAGCCTAGGGAGAAAAATTGCCAGCAGCTCCGGAAGATTGAATAAAAGCAGGTGCATTTATTCAAAATGTGTTTTTCAGAAATGTTTTTTTTGTGCAGAATTATACGTTGTATTTGGCATATATTGCTTTTAATCTATATAGGGAGGAAGGGATGCCTCCATTTTGGTTTCTTGCACCCGCCCACCTTCACAGGCTGTTATAAGTGCAGCATGTTTGCAAGGTTGGTGTCTTATTTTTCTCTCTGGATAATGGAGGTCGGTTGACCCTATGAGAAGTCTGAATTTGGCTCTATTGAGAGGTAAAGATAGCATAGGACCACCCGCCTTGAGATCACGTTGTAAGCCGTGGGTGGCTTAAACATTTTTTGATCAAAACGTGTGAACTAAGAATCTCAAAGTTTTTTTCATGTATGATAGATAGCATAAATGCTTCTTTAGGGATTTCCATGTATTTATGCCCTTTTTGCAGTGGCGTTCCACTGGTAATGGTGTGCGTGTGTATATATATATATATGCCGCAACCCTGCCAGTGGCACCCAGGTTCACATTGTGTTTTTCAGAAATGTTTTTTCTTGCAGAACTATACGTTGTATTTGGCATATATTGCTTTTAATCTATATAGGGAGGAAGGGATGCCTCCATTTTGGTTTCTTGCACCTGCCCACCTTCACAGCCTGTTATAAGTGCAGCATGTTTGCAAGGTTGGTGTCTTTTATTTTTCTCTCCGGATAATGGAGGTCGGTTGACCCTATGAGAAGTCTGAATTTGGCTCTATTGAGAGGTAAAGATAGCGTAGGACCACCCACTATATAGATAGGGATGTAATGGGGCTCAAACGCTCCCCTGGGTGAAGACAGAGGATGAGCCACACCAACAAACCTACTCTGGAAGCAGAATGTAATAGAGGGAGACAAGCTGAGCTCGATGATATAGAGGTTTATATAATTTGAAGTAGGATTTCTGAGTAAAAAGCAGAGTAAATCGAAGAACAGAAAGTGAACACACTGTTTACCCCGCCCACATACAGTGATTGACAGCTTGTTTTGTACACACATTAACACAGGGAAAGCTGTCAATCACTGTTTGTGGCAGGGGTAAGCCAGACTTCCACTGTCTATTAAGATTTACTCTGAATTTTACTCAGAAATCGTTCTTCAAATTATATAAAACTATGTGTCATAGAGCTAATCTTATCTCTCTCTATCCTACTCCCAAAGAGGGTAGCAAAAACCACCTGGCAGTTTCGCCTTAAGATACTGCTGCTAAGGGTGGTTCTACAAGCTATTGATTCATGGGGTGTATTTAGTTTTTTGCGCAGGACTTTTTCATTTCGGTTTCATTTTTGTTAAATAAACAATGACACAGTGGAATCTTTTATGTGTTATTGTTCATCGGAGGTTATCCCTAATTTTTAGAACTTCTAAGGACTTTTCTTATGTCTTAATACATAAAACTATAGAATTCAAGGAAGGTACAACTAGACAACATTACACTTATAAAGGAATAATTGCTGAAGTAATTTTTCTTGTTTTACTAAAAGTAGATTATAGTTTTATTTCAAAAAGTCAAATTACCTTTTGTGAAGAGTGGAAGTGCTGGAACAAGATCTGGTCTTTCCAGCCTATTGCCATGGTACACATACCACTCATGGACCACAGGGCACGTATGTGGAGAACCTAACATGACAGAGAAACAACTAATAAGCAAACCAAAATCATAGTGACGTTAGTAACTATATTTACTAAAAGGATATGCCACCAAAGTACAATAGCTGCCCACCTCTGGGATCACACTTTGATTGCATAACCATAGAATGATAGGTGAACCATCCCCTATTTCGGAAACAGACCCCTGAAAGTCTCCACTTAGAATGTAGAGACTGTCGCGTTTCAGCACAACTCTCCATTCTGTTCACCTAAAATTGTGGTGGCTTCACCTGTACTCGCAAATTCCGAAGTACAGAAAGGAGAAGAGAGTGCAAGGGTGATTGACTCTGTTTTGAGTGGAGACCTTCAGGGGCCCATCCCCCAGAGAGGTGCAGGTCCATCCGTCTATCGTTATGCAATCAAAGTGTGAATTGGGAACACCTCTTTATTACTGCAATATAAAATGATTACCAGAATAAACAAGTTACTTAGGTGAAATGTGTGATCAAAAACAACACAATACGATGTTTATAGTCCACAAAAGAAAAATGAGGACTAGACACAAAAATAAAATAAAAACAATTATAATAAAAATACAAATTATATCGAAATATCAAAAAAAAAACAAAAAAAAAAACAACACAATTTAAACTGGACGACAGACCAACAAAATACAGGTGAAAAATACAAGTGGAGTTAATCATGAATCATAAATTATCCCCATTCTTATTGGTATACATTAATAATAAAAAAAATAGTATACATCATTATGTTCTACAAATGGAATGGGGATAATAGATCAGTGAAAAACAATGTCAATACATCTTACCCATAGTAAAGGACTGCACATTGATTACACCTGACGCCCCAACACACGGTTCACAAATGATGTCATATAAACCTGCCTGCAGTATGTCACATGATTATCTTTAACGAATACAAGCCAATAGAAATCAATACAAAACATCTTATAACTAAAAGACCGAAAAAAACATCCCCTGGAGATCGGAAAGTGCACACTGGGTTAACTAAGAGGCAAATCGCTGCAATATAGATGTCAATTTAGAATGTTAGATAAATCTATAGACCGAAATAAGCAATGGTGTTCAAAAAAATCAAATTGGCGCGTGCACAACAGATGCCGCGCTTCAAAGCCAATGCCTCACTCCCAACAGAATTAACGTTAAAGTGCGTGACCGGAGAAAAACATCTCTGAACAAGCGTATCGCCTGGAGGTGGGGCATCGGCTTAGAAGCACCCATTGATTTTCTGAACGCCGTTGCTTATTTCGGTCTCTAGATGCATGTAACATTCTAAATTTACATCTATATTGCAGTGATTTGCCTCTTAGTTCACCCAGTGTGCACTTTTCGATCTCCAGGGGATGTTTTTTGAGGTCTTATATTTATAAGAGGTTTTGTATCATGTGACATACTGCAGGCAGGTAAATATAACATCACTTGTTGACATCTAGACACACCTCCTGAGGAAGCATTTGTGAATCGTGCGTGTAATCAAGGTGGAGTCCTTTACTATGGGTAAGATGTATTGACATTGTTTTTCACTGATCTATTACCCCCATTCCATCTGTCTAACATAATGATGTATACTATTTTTTCTGATTACTGATGTATATCAAGAAGAATGGGGATAATTTATGATTCATGATTAACTCCACCTTGTTTTTTTTCACCTGTATTTTTTTGGTCTGTCGTCCAGTTTAAATTGTGATTTTTTTGATACTTCTATATAATTAGTATTTTGTATTTTTATTATAATAAAGTATTTGTTTTATTTTGGTATCTAGTCCTCATTTTTCTTTTGTGGTATATATATATATGTTCTGTTGTAAGTGGCATTACCATAATTTATTCATACTTTTTGGAGGTATTTCACTTATATATCTGGCCAATGTACTCCCTTCGACTCTTTTGTGTGTTAGGCTATGCTCACATGGCTTAAAATGGGACGTATCTCGCCCCGTATTTCGCGCCGTACTGCGCTAAATACGGGGCGAGATACGTCGCAGTCATTACAGTAATCCACAGTTCTCATGGAGAACTATGGATTACGTCTCCTCTCCCCGCTCGCACAATACACCGCGGGGGGAGATAAGTGACATGTCAATTATTCGCGGCGTATACGCGCCGAGAATAATGAATGTCTATGGAGCCAGCGGGCTGCCAGCCACCCTCCCCCGCACACATGGCGTAATTGCGGGGCGAAATACGTCCCGCAATTACACCGTGTGAACATAGCCTTAATGTTTGATGTGTGGTTTTCTTACAGAAAAAGAAACAATATTTCAAAGCAAGTATCAGGTCACGCTTGACAATATTATTATTATTTATTGTAGAGTGCCCTAAGGGTATGTAACTATGTTCATACGGCGTAATTTTGGGCGAGATGCGCGCCGAAACTACGGTAATCCATAGCTCTCATGGAGAACTATGAATTACGTCTCCTCTCCCCGCTCAGACAATATGATCGTATTGTACGCGCTGGGCGATAAGTGACATGTCATGAATGTCAATGCGGCAGGGGGGCTACCGGCTCCAACCCGCGGAAATACACACGTATTAGCGCTAGCTCCTGAAACACACGATTACAGTACACACCACAGTACATCGTGTGAACATACCATTAGGGCATATCCCCACGGCATAGAGCAAATACCGGTTGGATTTTGTGGCCATACATAAGGCTGTCGGGAGATGGCTTTTCTTCACTGTTTGGGGAAAAAAGCCCTCCCCCCTCGCATTGAGATGTTCATGTCCCACCCGAAAACCGGGCAGAAGAATGAACATGTTCAATCTTTTTCAGACCGGTCTAAAAAACCGCCGGCCGGAAAATCCGTGCAGTGGGGACTGCTGCACGGGTTTTCCATAGAGGTCTGTGTACAAGTTTGTCAGCCGGTTTACAGATGGTTTTGAAAACCGAAAACCGCCTGTAAAACTATCCAAAAACCCTTGCTGTGGGGACAAGCCCTAAGTTCCAGAGCGCTGTACATTCGAGGGGGATTACATATATAACATAGGTCAAACACATATGAAAGGTTACAATAAGTAACTAACAACTAGTACAGAGGGAGATAGGGCCCTGCCAGTGAGGGCTTGCAGTCTACAGGGAAGAAGGAATGAGACAGAAGGTGAGGGGCAGACATGACTGTGGGGTGGAGTAGTGGCAGCAGGGTTATTGTAGCAGGTTATAAGCAATCCTGAAGAGATGGGTTTTCAGGTTGCCTTTGAGGCTAGTGAGAGTGATGGAGAGTCTGAGGTGTTGAGGAAGTGAGTTCCAGAGTATGGGGGAAGCACGAGAGAAGTCTTGGAGACGGTTATGTGAGGAGTGGACACGGGGAGAGCAGAGAAGAAGGTCCTGTGAGGAGTGGAGATTGCGTGAGGGAGGTATCTAGAGATTAAGGCAGAGTCCTTGTTGTAAAGTTGCATTTTACAACAAGGACTGAGCACTGATTCCCATCTACGTTGCATACTACATCAAAAAGTGGCATGCAGGGTTATTTTTTTCTGTTAAAATTATGTGATACCATGATAAAAACCTGACAGACTCCACTGTAGTCTGTTGGGTGCAATTGGTGTCCATCATGAAACAGATCCAGTGCTACCTCTGCAACAGAGGCTTAAGAAGTAACCTCTGGGGCAAAAGGGAACAATTTTCATAGCTGCACCCTTGTGATGTTTTAGGTGACGGTCACACTGTGACATTTCAGATTTTCATACTAAAGAAAAGTATGTAGTCTACTTTCTCTGTTTATTTAACCAATGCCTCAGGTTTCCGACAAAGATGGATGGTTTAGTGTATTTTGTAGTCCCATCAACACTAATTGTATATTTCAGTGGAGACTTGACAACAATTGCTGGAAACCCGACTGAGCTGAACACATACAAGAAAACACCTCAATGTATTCTTCTGTTTCTTTCTAGAGGAAAACCTAAAGAACATATTTAATTTACAGAGCAAGTCATTAACGCCTGTGTTACCCCGATGAAAGATAAGACATTTTCCTGCTCAAAGAGTCTATTTAACAATACAATAATCTCCTTTACCAGTACTGAATAAACCCCTTTACCAGCTCTAGAGACATTAATAAGAAAACACTGATGTAAAAGCAAAGAAATGCACCTTCTTCCATCAACAAATACGCCTGCCATTTCCTTCCACATTGTTGTGTCAGGCCCTGTGTGCAGCCACATCTACTGCAAGACCAGGTGCACATTATAGAATAGGGCATTGCTCCTCAGCTATACACAAGCAGAACTGAACTATTCATCTGAAATGTCAATATGCTCTTAAAAATGCTGCATGGTAGACAGGACCAGATTTAAAGGGGTATTCCAGTATACAAACCTTGACTTCTATTAAATGTGTGTGGTACAAAGTGAAAAAGCTTCAATACATAGTATTTAAACATTTTCAGTAGTTTCCCAAATAATCACTCACCAGTTGCTCAAAATCTGGTTTACAGCAATGTTGCTAAGGAATACCACTTGTACTTCTGTTTTAGATTTCTAGTCAGGCATGCTTAGTTTGAGCACTGGGAAGGTTTAGTGATCTGCCTAAGAAGCAGCAGGGGATGTGAGGGGATGTAACTCAGAACTAACGTGTGAGGCTCAGCTGAGGGGGAGAACAATATGAGATGCACAAGAGGATGGAGACTTGCTCTTCTGCAGCCAGAGGAATACAAGTGTTAGGAGTGTTCTGTCTCTTGAAGACTGTGTCATGATTGTGGCCTATCCTTAACCTGAGGTGAGATTGGGTGAGAACCAATCAATGGCTGAGGCAGGGTACTTTTAGCCAGTCTGTGTACTCCATGCCTGTGATTGCTCCCTGTGTCCTGACTTTTCTACCTGGGGCTTCAACAGTATTTTCTGGTTCATGACTTTTGCCTGTTTCTCGGTTATTTCCTGCTACTTGATTTGGCACCATGGACTCTTCCAGCATTTGACCTTGGCTAGACTGACCACATGTGTATGTTCTTTGTCTTGTCCTATTTCTTTTGTTTTCCCTAGTTCATCCTTTTTTTCCCCCACTCGCGCTTGTCTTCCTACACCTCGCTAGTGAGGCAAACTGGGTCTCTAGCAGCCAAGTCCATCATGCTTTGCATTGAGCTCTGGTAACAACCTAGAGGGAGACTTAGGACCCGTCTACACGACAATGATTTATAGTTGGTTTTTGACATGGGTTTCCGATTTTGAAACAGCTTGAATTTTCTGACAGTCGGATTTCAAAATTGCCGTTTTTCAAAAAACCTGGCACATGCACGATAATCTGTCATATTTCACTCGGAAAAAGGCAGACTATTGTACAATTCAATGCAGTGGGATGGCTGAGATCGAGAAACGTTCCCAAATACTGCGCAAAAGAATGTGAACCATCTGTAACATACTGGTCGGATTCGAAATCAGAATCTGACAGGTATTTGTACTTGTATGTTCACATGGCGTCTTTTAGATGCATGTTTAGATCTTTGTTTCAGACCCAAAATGGAGCCAAACACACATATAACAATGTCCGTTGTGATTTACATTGCTTCCGATGTAAAACACACAACGGCGTTCAGACGAGTGATCGTCGATGCGTGTTTTACATGCATCTTTGTGATGCGTCTTTCGGATCCATTCAAAGAACTGACATGTCAATTCTTGATACGTTTGACGCAGCAGACACCCTATTTAAAACTATAAGGTGCTTTTCTGCTGCAGCAAAAACACATCCCAACGCAGCACACTTTGGGTGCATGTTGGATGCATTTTACGCAGTGCTTTTGAATAGTTTTTTCAGATCCGAAAAACGTATACAAAACGCAGTGTGAACATACCCTTAGAACCTGCCTTCCAGAGAGTGTCTGATGGCAGACAGCAGTTTTGAGTCGGTTCCATTTGTTCTGCCTTTCTTTTGCCTGTATGTCAATCCCACTCTTGAGAATTGTTTAGGTGGCAATTCTCTAACAACATCGGAGAAGAACAGTCTGGAATAGATGCCAGCCTTGCATGATGGGAGCTGTAGTCTGCTATCCACACGAGCTGCTGCTGAAGCTAATCCGACTTGATGTGCTAAGGAGGCGAACATATGGAACAACACAGTGACAAAATATGTAAATTCTACATGTTTTGGATGAGGGTTAAGGCGATGTTCACATGGCTTATTGCCGACGTAATTGCGGGGACAGATTTCACCCCGCAATTACGCCGGCTCCGTGCAGCGGGGGCAGGGCGGGTGGGCGGCTGCCCGCCGGCCCCATAGACATCCATTATCCATGGCGCGTATCCCGCTGGGATAATGTGCATGTCACTTTCTACCCGCTCGCCGTATTTCGCGAGCGGGGAGAGGAGACAGAATCCATAGTTCTCTATGAGAACTGTGGATTATCATAATGACAGGGACAGATTTCAGCCGTAGTGAAGCGCAATTCGGCTGAAATCCGTCCCCAAATAAGCCGTGTGAATGAGGCCTTAGTGTTAGTCTGTGTGTAATGACCCTGCAGCCCCCTCTTCAAGTTTATTGTCTGAACATTGGAATACTCCTTTAAGTTTTTGGAAGGAACTATAAATCTTTGTAGATACCTAATTCTATTGAGACTGTAGTCCAACAGTGATCTGTTAACTCAGTGTCAAGAAAGGAGCTCAGTTCTAGTTCTGGGCCTTAGACCTAGTTCTGGACATTAGCAGAACTAAGGCTAAGGCCCACTTGTAGAAAATGTAATATCAATGGGTATCAGGCCTTTTAAAAAAGATTCTGGAGGTAACTTGTTTTCTGCTAGTGGAGATAACAGGATTGCATAGCCCCTCTTTCTAAACATTAACGAGAACCTGTGGTAATTCCTAATACAGTATTTCCGCTCCAGTAAGTACTGGCGTGTTCCATGAAATAACATCTTTGATGCACATTTCCTTAAATTTCTATGTTGTGTTGTTCCCATTATTCCTCCCCCAAATGCATTACCAATCTGTCAGCTGGGTGTTACCACTCGGGGTCGTGTCCTTGTACGATCTAATATTATCCAATCAATGCTGACAGTGCTGCACTGTGTGCAGGTACAAACCTTTTTTTTTTTAAACTGGCATTTGACAGATTCAGATATACATTTCTAGAAGGAACAGTGCAACACAGAGTTATAAGAGAAGATGCTCCAGAATTGTTATTTCACAGGGAACACAGACTTATCGGGAGTTTCCAAGCTGTTAGGTGAAGCCTTTGAGCCTGGACATTGGGATAAGAGATGATCCCTGTCTGGCAGAATCTAGGGCTGGTCTCTCGGCAATATCCTGATGAAGGTCACGATAGACGTACGAGTGTCCTGTATGCCCTGATCTTTTTATTTTCTTTGCTCCAACTATGATGAAAGGCGTATATGACTGTAGGATGATATACAGGCAGTCCCCGGGTTACAAATGGGATAGGGACTGTAGGTTTGTTCTTAAGTTGAAATTGTATGTAAGTCGGAACAAGTATATTTATTAAATGTAATTCCAGCAAAAAATATTTTCTTTTTGGTTTTGGATAGTGCAGGGAACAGTTTTTACATTTGTTTTGCTGTCTGTGCCCTTTTTTAGAAGAAGATTTCACCTAACGTTCTGTATCTCATGTGCAGCTGTGGCATGCTGGCACTTGGTTATTATTTGACTCAGTGTTGAATGTCAGCCTTGCCCCATAAGTCTCCGTTTGTAACTAGTGGACGTATGTAAGTCGGGGACTTCCTGTACTGGGATGAAAGAGAAGGACGTATCGGTTTTGCAAATATTCATGGAAGCAAATAAGTCTATTAAGCCAACGCCCACTTCCTTGTGCTCAGTATTTAGGGACCAGTCTTCCCAATTCTGTTCAGGGAGCCTGCCACTTTTGTTTTCTTTCTCCTTTGAGCTGACCACACATACAGTATCTCCCAAAAATGAGTTCACCCCTCACATTTTTGTAAATGCTGCATGATATCTTTTCACGGGACATCACTGAAGATATGACATTTATACAATGTAAAGTCAATGTACAGCTTGTATAACAGTGTACATTTTATGTGCCCTCAAAATAACTCAACAAACAGTCTGCTAAAAAGGGAGTTCCCACAAAGGAACTATCAGCTGACGGCGGTGCTTCCGGCCGTTTTCCCTTTTCAGGGGACTCTGGATACACCAACGCACTCGGCTTATTGGGAACCCCTTAAGATGGGGGGGAGGACGCCCAAAATTTACCGCCCTACTCATTCTCACACAGGGTCAGCTGGTAGCTGGCTACAAGCTGACCTGTGAAGCGCATAGGCCTTTGTGGGAACTCCCCTTGAAACAAGTCTGTAAGGTGCTTTTATTACACTTTCTATGGGTCCTTCTGAGTTTTACATCAGCTGTTTGAGGACAGGACACTCAGCAGTAGACAGTTTGTAGGAACACCCCCCATGTCGCAAAACCTTCTGAGAGAAATATTATTTAGATACAGTGGGCTGCCAAAGTACTCATACCCTTTGACCTTTTCCTCATTTGTGAACTATACAGCCACAAACTTAATGTATTTTATTGATATTTTATGTGACAGAATAACACAAAGTAGCAAGTATTTGTGACGTGTAAAGAAAATGGTACGTGCTTTTCCGAAAACTGTGGCGTGCATATGTATTCAGCCCCCTGTACTCTGATACCATAAATAAAACCCCATTTGGGGCCAATTGCCGTTAAAGTCACCTAATTATTAAATAGAGTAAATCACCCCCTGAAGAAGCAAGGGAAGCGAAAAGCGCTTTGGGGTGCTGGCCTCGGCTCTATAGTGTTAAGGATCCCAAGCTTTTTTGATGTACCTTTACACTTATTTATAACTAATTTGGGATACTATTGAATTGCAATTGTTGCCATTAGGGCATGTCCCCATAGCACGGGTTTTCGGTCGGTTTTTCAGCCAGTTTGCAGTTTTTCAGACCGCCTGAAAAACCGCCAAAAATTTTCAAAAAGGGCTCTATGGAAAAACCTGCAGCAGTCCCCATGCACTTTTTTTTTCCCGTCCGGCGTTTTTTCCGCGCCCGGGGCCGCAGAAAACAATAAACATGCACATTCTTCCGTCCGTTTCCGGAAAAAAAAACTTGAAAGCCAATGTGGGGGGGGGGTTTTTTCTCTGCTCATCGGGGGAGAAAAGATCCCCCCCCCCCCCCCCCCCCCCCCCCCCCCCCCCTTTCCCCCCCCGGGAAAAACCGGGGTTATTTCCTGTGCAAGGGGGACGCCCCTTACTCTGTTAGTTTCTTCCAACACGATGCTGAGGTGTCGTTCCCTTCATGAAATATAGTTTGTGAAAACCTGATGCATGGGTTGTGTATTTCATCTCTGAATCATCATATTGCTGGGATCCCCTATCAATTTTACATTTTGGAAAAAAAAACTCAAAAATTTTGATTGGGGCCCGGTTTTTGGCCTGCAGTTATTGGGGGTTTCTTTTCTATGCCTCTTTTTTATGTGCTAGCTTTTAACTGTGGTAAAAATAAAGATCTATTTGTAACTTTTGACTATATACTCTCTGTGTGTGTGTTTTTGTAGTACAATATTTATGGAGAGTGGTCAGATTAGGAGAAGAGGCCGCTACTATAGTGGGTCGAACTAGTTTGTCAAATCTGGACATATTGGTATATATAGTATAAAAGAGTAATCTGTTTTAAAATTTCTTCTAGATAAATACTGATGTTTTGTGAAGGCCTCGGAGGTTTTCAATGCTGCGTCCACACAGCAATTGTAAAATACTGTTGGAGTTTCTAACAGAATCAGACAGTATTTTACAATCTGTTTTCATTTTTGGTGCAGATTGAGTGGTCGGTTTTTGGATTTGGCTGGCCCATTGATACGGTACTGTACATGTTCCCTCAGAAATCCAGCGAACCCCCCTTTTTTTTGGCTTTGAAAACTAACTCAAATCTGAGCTGTGTAGACTACAGCTCGGATTTCCTCTTGAGGTCTATGGAAATGGTTTACAGTCGGTTTTTCAAAATTCGAAAACAGACTGAAAAATCGACGAAATTTGCCGAAACAGACCTTTAAGTAAAAATTTTACACAGCGTATTGCGGCGCGTACTATACGCGGCGCAAAACGCCAGGAGTTTTAGAAGTAAGTACTGGCCAGTGTGTACTCCTAAAGCATTGACAGCCGGTTCTCATTGAATTTCACTCTCCCCGGCTTGTAAACGCCAGGAGGAAGTGACATGTCAATTGTTTTCCCCACCGCGTATTATACGCCGGGGAAATCATCGGGTAATAATAGCTCTCATTGAGAGCTATGAATCACCGTAACTGCGGGGCGTATTTTAGTGTACTTTTTCCCCAAAAATCCCCAAAATTACGCCCTGTAAACATACCCTTAGGGCTTGTTCACACAACGTTTTTGTGATCCATTTTACGGATCCGCAAAATGGATCTAACAATTGTCAGTGTGATTAACATTCAATGGCAAAAGCGCATGCTGTTTTTCCCCGGGAGATCGCCGATGCCTTTTGGGGGTCTCCCCCACGGGCTTTTTTCATCCCCTTTTAAAAATTGGGCATGTCAATTTTTTTGCGGTTTACGCAAGTGAAAGCCCAATAGGGGAAATGGAGTGCGCTTTTTTGGCACCTTCCAAGAGCGCTCCACACTCCGGGACGTATCACTGGCTTTTTACCTAAACGGTTTCGAAAAGCGCGTTGGCGGCCACCCCGGGGGGATCGGCACTGGACAGTGAGGGTTTCTGTAGGGGGGTTTGGGTGGAGGGGGGGAGGTGCTGCAAGGGGATGGATGGATGGGGAGGTGAGGTGCTGCAGGGGATGGAAGAAAAAGAGAAAGAGAGGAGAGAGAAAAGGGGGAGAGGAGGGTATTTTTTTTTTTTCTCCCAAGAGTACCGAAAGGGGTCTTAAAAAAACCCAAATGAAAAAGCATACAATAAAGATCCAAATAAATATAACTTTGCGTTTTCAGATCCCCCTTTTTCCCGGGTCGTTTCCACTCCCCAAAAAAGGGCCTTTTAAAAAGGGTCAAAAAAGTCGTGTGAAAAGCCCTTAAGAACAGGTCACTCTGGGAAAATAAAGAATCCACCCCGATGGGAGAATCTCTCCACAGGACGACTATTAGTCATGTACTCCACAAATCTGGTCGTCACAGAAAAGGGACAAGAAGAAAGTCTATTTTGAAAGCAAGTAAAGAAATTTTCCCTTGCAGTTTTTCAAAAAGTTGTAGGGGGAACA